>JAODAL010023210.1:0-63147 GCA_025379985.1 Phyllomedusa bahiana
TTTTTTTTAAATTTTTTTATTTTTTACAGCGGTCAACGTGCATATAGCTGACATTTTTGTATTACTCGAGGTAAAATCGTTTTCGCGATATCCAATTTGTATTTTTTTTTATGTTTTAGCTTTTAACAATAAAAACACTTTTATTAAAAAAGGGGAAAACACGTTTTTGCATCCCCCATAGTCTGAGAGTCTAACTTTTTTTTTTTTCTGGTACGGACGATAGGGGCTTGTTTTTTGGGGATGATTTGAGTTTTTATTGGAAAATTTTTGGGGGAGACAAGATTTTTGTCAGTTTTAAATCCTTTTTTTGGGAAGGAGGGTGAAGAAAATTGCAATCCAGTGTGTTTTTTATTTTTAACGCGCTCCCCGTCTACCCCTTCCCGTTAGTTTTACTCTCTGGGTCGATGATTGCGATACCCATTTATATAGTTTTTTTTTAATATTGAAGCATTTTAAAAAAAAAAAGTTTTTTATTGTTTTGTGTGTTAAAAAATATTTTGCATCGTGTTTCTGAGAGCCAAAAAATTTTTTATTTTTCCGTATACAGAGACTTGAAGGGACTTTTTTTTTGCGGGATGAACTGACTTTTTAATTGGAACAATTTTGACGTTTTTATGGTTTTTGATCGTTTTTTTATTCCATTTTTGTGCTGTTTGGATGTACAAAAATTGCAATTCTGTGGATGTTTATTTTTTTTTACGGCGTTCCCCGTCGGGGTTATTAAACGGACAGATTTATAGGGTGGGTTTTTATGCAGCGGCAATACCAATATGGGTATTTTTTTATTTTTTATTTTTTTGGGGGTGATTGGATTTTTAAAGTGGAAAAGGGCAGTGTACAGTTTCAATTTTTATTTTTTTTGTGTTTGTGTTTTACATTTTTATTTTTTTTTTTACTTTTTTACTTTTTTTTTATTTTCCCAGTGGGGATTTCAAACAGCAAATCCCCACGGGGAAAAGCAATCGTTAGATTGCTTTTTTAAAGAGGCGATTGTGCAAGCGTTATGCTGTAAGGTCCCCATGGCAATAGTGACACCATGCTCACAATGCTTGGGGGTTTGGGCGTCACCAGATACCGGATGCTTTTAGAAAGCACCAGGGAGTCGGAGGAGACAGGCGAACGGCATCTCTGCCGCTTGCCTCGCCTTGCCTCGCCTCGCCTCCTGCCTGCGGCTTCATTATTGCGGCCATGACAGGCTGCGGTAATGATGCATTTTTTACCCGCGGCCGGGGGCTCACTGTCCGGGGGTGATGGGACTGATGCCAGGCGTATGCTAGTTTCCCTTTGCGGGGAAATCATTCCCTAGGGCGTATGCAAAGCCCAATGTCGGGAAGGGGGTTAAAAATCACTCTTTCCGGGGGACCCCCCTCCCTAAACCGTCTTTTAAGGTCCAGGGGTTGAATTTTATATTTAAAACACTTAGCAATTTCCCGTAATTGGAAAATGACCCCTTTGGGATACTTTTTTCTGGAATACGGGTGACCCCTTCTCCAAATTTAAAAGAGAGTTTGAAAACTGTCGGTTTATGGGAAAGTGTAGTTGAAAAAATTTCCATTTTGGTCTTTTATAATTTTTAAAATCCAAAAATTTTTAAAGGGATTGGGGGGATTTAAAAAAAAATCTGAGTCCCAAAGAGTTTAAATTTAAGATGATCAAAGAATTCTGTTTTTTTTCCCCTCCACACAAAATTTGATTGCTATGAACGTGTCCATAGAACAATGGAGTCTGTCCAATGTGTAAGCTTCTCATTAAAGACGTGGAGGCTCTCCCACCAGCCGAGGTACAAATTTGCATAAGATGGAGCACAGGAACTGCCCATGGCAGTTCCCCTCCTGGTGGAAGAACCTCCCTTAACAAGAAGTAATTTTTGGTAAGAAAAAGTTCAATAGTTGTAGAACAAAATCATTATGTGGACCAAACTGTACACCTCTTGCAGACAGAAAAAACTTAACTGCTTCAACACCTAAAGTGTGGGGTATACTAGTATCGAGTGCTTCAACGTCGTTGTGCTAGCCAGCATTAGGTGCCACCTTTTCCCCATCCATTTTACACAAAGGTCAGTTGTACCCGGGTATGGACGATAATGATGGAAAAGGGGGGAAGAATTCAATCAATGTATTACCCCGTTTTGGGTGAGAGAGCCAATTTTCCAAAAATCTGGAAAAAACTTCCCTTTAATCATAAAATGGACTCAGTTTTCCTCCGACACTTTATCAAAATGTCGTCCCAAAGGGGTAATTTACTGTATCAAATGTCAATGTGGAAGAGAATATATTGGGAAGGGGTACGCTGAGTTCCGGGCCCTATTGGGGAACATCTGGGGGAATCCCATTTCAGGGGTAAAATGTGGCGAGACACTGGGTCCCCAAAACAGTGGAGATCCCAATGTCTAAAAATTTTTGGGCATGATATGATTTTGCCAAATGTCCGTAAAGGAAATTTTGAGAAGTCACTACTCTGTAAAGAGTCCTTCTGGATCTACACATTGGATATAATGTTTCCAGAGGGCCTCAATGACCAGCTCAATTTTGGCTGTTTTCTGTGAATAAAAGTCAAATAGTTATAGGGCTTTCCCTTTGCTTTGTGTAATGTATTTTTTTATCTGTTATTATATCTCTTGTTTCATGCAGATATGCGATTTTGTTACTAGACACTATTGTTTGAATACGTCCACAATAGTTAATTCTACCACATGGGACTGTTAATTTAGCCCCTTTATCTCTGCTGATAGCGCTAAATACAGCTGTCAAGAGATATTTTACATACTATGCTCGCTCCTATACCTTTTGAATGAGCGAGATGCGTTACAAGCCTCGTTCTGAATGCCGATACGTCACTTCCGGTTCCCCGGTCATCGAGTGCGGCAATATCATCTTCATGCCTCTGACCTGGAGACTAGTTTCAAGCCTCGTCTTGAATACTGGAACGTCACTTCCAGTTTTCTGGTCCCGGAACGCGGCATGATTACTTCCATACCTCTGACGTGTAGAGCGGTGATTGGGCCTTTACACAGGTCCTGCACCTTTTAAAAGCGGTCACAGTCTGTGAGTGGTGTGCAGCACACCATAGCTGTAACCAGGTTTTGGAGCCATATGCTCCATTCTAATTGTTTTTCACAACACCCATATGTAAGCCTTTAACATGTAATGTGATTGTTTGTGTTTTACCAATATTTTTCAAGGTAATTATCTCATAGGGAATTTGTTTGTATGTTTTTTATTCACCTTGCAGCCCACTTACCTGTCCCCTGATGTGACCTTTGTGGGTGCCGAAACATGTTGGGATTTTCATGGTACCGTAAGTGTATTACATCGGCGGTGCCTATGATCTGTGTACCATTGTGACTGCCGCAACATCTTTGTTGCAATCTTGTGACATATTGTGGTACATGGTGTGATATCATATATATTTTAATGTGATGTGTTTTTCTACTTTTTGAAACATATGTATTACTTTTCATCTGTGGACATGTGGTGATAAGGTAGTTATAAGGACTCAGTGGTAGGGTCAGGTACCTGGCGGGATCGTCCTTATCAGGACGTCTAGTCCGGCGTTTTTGTAGGCAGGAATTATAGTAGAGATCTACTAAGTAGTTGATTTCACCCAGTGTGGAACTATATCGATTTTTACCTTCCACCTCCTGTCCTTTTTATATGTATTTCTCCTATCACCATATGTCCAGATATGTTGTGATTAGTTTTCTACACTTAACTGTGACTTTTTCTCTTGAATACCTATTTTAACATTACTTAATAAAAGTTATTTTTTAATTAAGTGCACTTTCCAAACATTTGGTTTTCGTTGGCATTTTTCTTCGTAAGGGCCACCAACGGAGCCACGAGCATGGAGAAAACTGTCTATAATAATTTGCGAACCCCAGAAAGCGTTGGATAGAGCGAAGGCCCACAGGTCGAGGCCACTGTAAGACTGCTGAGAGCTTCGAGGGGTCCATCTGGAGACCCTGATCCGAGACGCTGTACACCAGGAAGGGAAACGAGGTGCGTTCAAACAAGCATTTCTCCATTTTGGCATATAACTGGTTGTCACGGAGACGTTTGAGCCCCTGGTGGACGTGAAGGCGGTGTGTTTCCAGATCAGGAGAGAAGATTAGGATGTCATCTAGGTAGATGATAACACAGACGTAGAGGAGATTGCGGAAGATCTCATTGACAAAATTTTGGAACAACGCCACAGCGTTGCAGAGGCCAAATGGCATGACAAGATATTCAAAATGGCCATTCTTGTATTAAAGGCCATCTTCCACTCGTTGCCTTCACGGATACGAATCAAGTTGTATGCTCCCCGTAAATCCAACTTGGAAAAAAATTTTGCGCCACGCAGGCGATCTAACAGCTCCGAGATCAGAGGCACGGGGATATCGATTTTTTATAGTAATTTTGTTAAGTCCCGATAATCGATACAGGGTCAGAGAGTACCATCTTTCTATTCAACAAAGAAGAAGCCGGCCCCCGCAGGCGAGGAAGACTTGCGTATGAAGCCTTTACGGAGATTCTCCTGGATATACTCCAAAATAGCCTTAGTCTCCGGGACAGAAAGAGGATAGACTCTGCCTCGGGGAGGAGTACTACCGGGTTGTAGGTCAATAGGACAGTCGAACGGCCGGTGCGGGGGCAGAATTTCGGCCTGTCTTTCGGAAAAGACGTCGGCAAGATCCTGGTACGGAGTGGGCAGACCCGGCAGCGGCTTCGTAGACTTTACAGAGGCGGGCCGTAGAGCAGAGTGGCACGCGGGGCCCCAACGGATAATCTCGCCCGTGTTCCAGTTCAAGGTCGGAGCATGGTCTTGCAACCAAGGAAGGCCCAGGAGGATTTCCGAAGAGGAGCGAGACAGAACAAGAAGTTTCAGAGTCTCCTTGTGTAGGGCGCCTATCTGCAAAGTGAGAGGCCCAGTGCAGAACCGAATAGCGTCCTTTAGGCATTCACCACTGACGAACATGGGTTTCTGCAGAGGGGTCACCGGGAGACGAAATTTGGAGACCAGAGCTTGGCTGACAAAATTTCCAGCGGACCCCAAAGCCCGGAAGGCGGTGGCTTGAAAGGTGCTGTCCGGCGAAATTACAACGAGTACGGGAATGGTCAGATGGGGAGAGGCCGTACTGACACCTCGGGATGCCTCTCCTGCGAGCCCTAGGTGCGAGAGTTTCCCGGGCGCACCGGACAGTCTCCAATGAAGTGGCCAGAACCACCAAAGTAGAAGCATAGCTGCCTCAGACGACGCTGCGAGCGTTCTTCCTGGGTCAGGTGGCCTTTCTCGACCTGCATGCGTTCGTCCTCGGGAACCAAGGGCGGAGGAAGTGGAGGTCGTTGGAACACGGGAGCCCGACGAGGTAGCCGGCGTCATCGGGCGATCTCCCGTTGGAGGCGGAGCTCTTGTTGTCTCTCGGCAAACCGAATATCAATTCAGGTAGCTAACCGAATCAGGTCGTCCAGAGCAGATGGCAAGTCCCGACCAGCGAGCTCGTCTTTAATACGCTCCGAAAGGCCTTGCCAGAAAGTCACCACCAAATCCTCATTATTCCAGTCCAGCTCAGAGGCTAGGGTGCAGAACTGCACGGAACCCCTGGAGGAAGGTTTGTAGATTTGCCGTCAATGGATCTCCTCGGTCCCATAGCGGAGTGGCCCAGGCCAGAGCTTTGACCGTTAGAAGGCTAATTATGAAGGCCTCCTTAGCCCGCTCGGTAGGGAATTGATGCCCCAACATCTCAATGTGGATAGAGCATTGACTGATGAAGCCTCTGCACTTCTTCGGATCTCCATCTTAGCGTGAGGGAAGCGGCAGATGCAGAGATGGTCTCGGTGCAGGAGCAACTGGTGCTGGCGTGGAGGCGGCAGCCGCAGGCGAAGGTAGACGGGCCTCAAGGTTCTGCATCATGGCCGCGAGCTGGTCAATACGCTGGCTCTGGTGAGCGACGGCCGTCGTGACGTTTCGGAGTTCGGGCAGAGGTACCCTGGCGGAATCCATGGCCAGATTGTACTGTAATGGTCGGTGGATTCGCTGGACCACCGCAAGCGATGATAGTTAAACCACGCCAGGGAGCGGAGTCTAAGTAGCCCCCGGTATTCACCAGAGCCCGCCGCAAAGCGGAATGGACTTGCTGCGGCGTGAGGCTACCAGGTCGCTACCCCTGACATGACTTGCTTGCGATGGCGGCCGGGTTAATGCGCGGTACAGAATCGAAATCCAGAGGCGTAGTCGAGGACAAGCAGGAGGTCAGGACGGGCGGCAGGGGTTCGTGGTCAGAGACGGGTAGAAGGTCAGGACAGGCGGCAAACGGGCAAAGTCAGGAAACGTAGCGGAACGGACTGGTACACGGGTAATCAGACAGGACTTACAACACTCTCAAGACTAGGCAACGCACACCAACAATCTGGCAGAGAGTGTTGGGGGCGTATTCCTTATATAGGACCAGCGGCTGGCAATCGACTAATTACCGGGGCGCTGGCCCTTTAAATCCAAACCAGTCATCGCGCGCGCGCGCGCCCTAAGCAGCAGGTACGCGCGCGGCGGCTAGAACAGGCAAGAGCAGCGTGCACAGGAGCGTGGACGGCTAAGTGAGCCGGAGCCAGGGACCGGGCAGCAGAGGGATGGTCGCGGGGAGCCGCGGCACCCTTGCCGGACCCCCTACGGGCAGGGGGGGGCCGCGGAGGGGCGACGGCACCAGCGCCAGCCCCCATGACACACATTTTCTGGATTGAAAACATGTATCCCTATAGTTTTTTTCTGCCTTTTTAATGCGTTAAACGGATCAAGAATTGATATGTCAATTCTTTAAACGTATCAGTTTAACCCAATGCAAAAAACATATGTAAAACAACAATACATATTTTACATTGAAATCAATGTAATCACACTTGAACATTGTTAAATACGTATTGAGGGGGTCTGTGTTTCGGTATGTAAAACGTACCCAAATAGGTATTTAACAAATACGCAAAAAACATATGTAAAACAACAATACATATTTTACATTGAAATCAATGTAATCACACTTGAACATTGTTAAATATGTATTGGGGGGTCTGTTTTTCGGTATGTAAAACGTACCCAAATACGTATTTTACAAACAGCCTATTAATATACCCTTAGACAACTCTCTGGTGCTGGCCATGGTGGAGAGGTTGGAGTGTGAACTCTTTTATACAGGTGGCGAGTTCAACAGGTGCAATTAATACAGTTAATGAGTGCAGAGTAGGAGGGCTTCTTAAAGAAAAACTTACAGGTCTGTAAGAGCCAGAATTCTTGCTGGTTGGTAGGTGATCAAATACTTATTTCATGCAATAAAATGCAAATTAATTACTTCAAAATCATAAAATGTAATTTTCTGGATTTTTTTAGATTATGTCTCTTACAGTTGAAGTGTAAAAATGACAGACCTCTCCATTCTTTGTAGGTGGCAAAACTTGCAAAATCACCAGTGTATCAAATACTTATTTTCCACACTTTATGTGTGGTGGTCATATGACTGTTTAGCTGCTACCTGGGCACCATTACAGGAATGTGGGCTGTACTATTTTTTTTGTTTTCTAGGTTTTGGTCTACTGCATTGGTATGAAAAAGGTACAGAGACAGAATTTTAACATGCATTTAAGAAAATCAGATGATTTCCTATTATATAAAAAATGAACACAAATAGTTTAATGATAGAGTTTAATATGCAAAATGCACTATGTTTATTATTTTTTTTCCAACATAGGGATGTACATATTAGTTCAGTTAATTGAATCTAAATCTATCTTCAAAGCACACCACACATACAAGGTTACACAGCGGTGTCTCTATAATCAGCATAAATGGTTAAAGTGCAATGAAACCTTCATAACAAAGATTGCTGATAAATTCTAGTGTATTTGTGTGCATACAGTATATATAGATCCTTCTAGTAGTATGCATATAGAATTTAGCATTTTCTGGAAAACTAGTGTTATGCCACTTTACACTAAAAAGCTATCCATAAACATTTCTGATATCTGCCAGAGGTGATGCATGAAGTAGACAGATAACGTTACTTGGAGGCATTCATAGCTTGCTGCTGATTTTATTGACCTGTTCCCTTTATTTATGTCGTGGCATCGAACAGTGCTAATGACTATGTAGAATTCCTACCCAGTAAATATGTATTTATTCACAATTGCTAATATAGCATAGATAAATGATGTAGCAAGACAGAAAAGCAGTGTATATTGTAAAGGCAACAGCGTAGTAGAATTAGACGGATGCAAGTTCTTGCAGAAAACTTGCGTACAGCTTTGTTCCTTCAATAAAATTGTACCTATAATGCAAAAACATATATAGTATCAAATTATAATAGTATAAAGCAGCAATATATAGGAGGTGCATTTCACCTGTTTTTATGCAGCAAAGTTTTAGGACTCTGTAAAATCAGGGTACACTAGGGGCTTGATTAACTATTATGGTAGTTTTATCACAGTTGTTTTCCCACAGTAGACATTTATTACCTGTCCACTGGATAGGTGATAAAGGTTCAATTGCTGGGGGGTCCCACTCCCAGATCTCTATGGGCCCTAAGTCTCCCTTTTTTCTCACTAATCAAACTGTCAGGTAGTGTTTGAATGGAGCAGAGGTCCAATATGTGTATTGCTGCTGCATTAAAAGACTTCGGGAGTGATGAAAATAGCCGCTGTACTTGACTGTCTTCCTCAGTCCCATAGACTTTGAATGGAGTGGCAATGCGCTTGTTTAACCTCTTAAGCCAAACACTTGAAAAATAGTTCATAACCTCCTTTTGTTTTTTCAATGACGCAGTTGTATGTGGCCTCGTTTGATTGAAGACGAGTTGTACTTTATGGGGGAATAGTTTAAGTTCACTTATAAATGATTGCAGAAT
Source organism: Phyllomedusa bahiana (assembly GCA_025379985.1). Taxonomy (NCBI): domain Eukaryota; kingdom Metazoa; phylum Chordata; class Amphibia; order Anura; family Hylidae; genus Phyllomedusa; species Phyllomedusa bahiana. The sequence continues at coordinate 8,867 of JAODAL010023210.1, forward strand.
TCTTTTTCACTTTTATTTTAATTTTTTGTTTACACCATTCACATTTCACACTTAATAACATGTCAGATTTATTCTACAGGTTATTACGGTCGTGTGGATACCTGATGTGAAGGTTTTTTTTGTGTGTAATGTATGCACAATTATTTTTTATTAAATATTTATTTTTATTTTATTATTTATTTTATTCATTTTTTTACACGTTTTATGTTTTTTACTTCTTTTTTTTTTTTTAAATTCCATGAAGGGGGAACTGTGTTACTTTTTTTTTTTTTACATTTAGTAATGTATTAGCATATTCATATATGCTAATACATTATAATCTGTGTCAGGGTGACACAGGCAGTGCTCAGGACAGCACACAGTCTGTCCTGATCACAGGCTTCTTACACAGACAGCCCTTGGGCCACTCTAGGTCCCCAGGGCTGACTGTGCAGCTGTTCCCCGGGCTCTGTCGGATCACCGGGTGTTCCAATCACCCGACAGAGCAGGGGAACCCTTTGATTGCACTGCGGTGACGACCTGCGGCAATCAAAGGATTAAGCCACTGGGGAGCAGAGGTTTCCCCTGCTCCCCAGTGCCCGCAGGAGCTGTGCTGGGATCAGGGCTGTGTAGTACAGTCCCAATCTCAGCGCTTCTGCGGCGCCGGGCGCCGCAAACTCCGATGTCTGCAGCGACGTCAAAAGACGTCACTGTAGACGAACGACCTGAAATGCCCGACGTCAAAAGAGCATGGGCGGTCGTTAAGGAGTTAACCACTGCTACATTGAAACACCTTCTCGCTGCTTGATGTAGTGCAGATAATAAATGTCTTTTTGAAATATGCCTTTAAGGGTTCTCAAGCTTAGTTATAGTATTAGTTATTGAAAAGAGGTTCTTAAAGGGGTGGTCCTGTTCTTTTTTTATGCTCACTATGGTCTACCTTGTATTTACAGCCTTTATAGATGTGTTTGCTTTTGTATGTATGTTTTTTACATCTATTTTTTTTATTGAAGATGTTCCGTACACTTACTACAGTAACATTTCCATGTCGACAGCATATGTCATGAAGGTCTTATAGCTTCAGGTCCTGTTTATTTCAAGGGGAGTTATAATTACATATAAGCAGACTCACTCAGCTTTACATGGAGCTCTCACAGAAGAGAATGGAGAAAGCTGAAAGCAGCCACCTCTATGTTATGTGCAGCTATTGCACAGACTAGAACAAGGGGATTAGAGCAAGAGGTCTTAACAAAGGTGCCAGTCCCAGAGTTCTGGAAACAGATACACATGAAGAAATTGTTGGTTTTCTACTTTACTAATGCAATGATTTAAAAAGGTTCCAAAGTAAAACTTAATTTTAAGTGTTATAAAATCCAAAAACTTACGTGCTTATTTTCTCATTCTGGCCATGAGGAGCATCATCTGGTCCACCAATCCCAAGTAGCATAACACTTTTTCCCAAAACATCTTCAAAATTTTTTGCTATTGGAATGGTACCACCTGCACGGATCATGTCTGCATCAACATTGAACACTAGTGGACAAGCAGACAAACATATGAAGTAAAATAGAGAAAAATTAACATAACTTTAAGCATTTCAGCAATCAGCACTGTAGGCACAGTAATGTACTGCAGCTAAATGAGTAAATAATAATTAAAGGGGTGGCCTAAACAATCACTTAATTGATATGTGACATTCCATAACCATAAATAGTGCTTAATCCCATTGTGGGGAGGTTTTCCCTTCACGAAAAATAATGATTTATTGCTGGGATATATCATCAGTTTCTAATCGGTGCAGGTCGAACTTCAGGGAACCCCACATATCCTGTGAATGAAGAAGCTGCAGCACTGGTTTAGCAGTGTGGCTCTTTTACACTTTTGGGTCATCTATCCTATTGTGAATGGTGGATCCTGTGTTAGCCATACACATTGGTGTCACCTTTTAGTGTAATCCTACTGTTGCTGATAATGAAGAGCCTACTGAAAAGTTTACTCTAAAGAACAGGAAATGTCAGACCATTATTAGGCTTAGTGGCCAAAGTGAAAATTGCAGGACTTCATGGTTTGTTTGTTTTTTAAATAATGTTACTGATATATAGATATAATACACAACCAAAAATGTGTTTAACATAAAAACAAAAGTTAACCAATAGGTGATTTTCTGATGACACTTTCCCTTTAAAAGGTAGAAGTAAATATTCACCCAGCCTAGGAATTTGCTTAAAGGTGGAAGGCAACAGGTTCTCTTTTAACAAGTATTGGAGAGAAAAAAAATCACATTGATTGGACTGGTGTAAATGGCTTCTACAGTAATTTGACCACCCTTGGTTGATTCCTAGCATTATGGTCCTAATGACATTAAAAAAGAGCCAAGATAATAGTCAAACATCTGCCAAAAATCTCATATACCATTCCATGATGTAATATTTTTTTGTAGCTGTCTCTATATAAATCAGTCCATTTACAGTAAGGTCTTTCAGTAAACAAACTTGTTTCTATAGAGCTCTTATATAAAAATCCACTATGTGATAATGTAAAATGCCGCTCCACCTTCTATTAATAATGCCCTTACAAAACCGACATTTCCAATATTACCTCTTTTTACTGCATTCCGAGCAGCCAGATATTGGGGTTCACTCATATTTGCTAACCAAGGCTGTGCACCTATCACCATTGTTACTTTCAATTTGTTAGGGCTCTTCCGTTCTGTAAATTTGTTTTCCAGGTAAGTAGATACCTAGTAAAATAGTAAAGATGAAACACTGTAAATGGTGACTTGTACAATTGGAAGTCAGATATCCCTTTCATTTTTAGAACTTACATTAGTTCCTGTACAGAAAATATTATGTAACTTTCTCTGTAATCTTTACTGACTTGAAGTCTTAAAGGGATTAAACGGGAGTTTAAAGATTCCATAGAACATTATAAACAGCATTTATATGGAAAAGTAAAGATATTTTACTACCTTCATATGTTTCTTTTCTTTTCTTTTGCCTCCTTATTCATCTATCATAAGATCCACTTTTTGCAGTGAAACTTCCTGCTTGTGGGAGTGTCAGTAGTTCTCCAGCATCTCTTTCCTACAACTCCCAGACTGCATTGCAATCTAGGACTTCCCTCCACAGTTATCACTGCTAGGATCTATGTGCTGACATTAGTGTGTAATCCCCAGCTCTGTACTTGCTGTCATGATAATAATGATAGCTAGGACTCATGAGTCACTACATAGACTGTACAGAGCTGCAGTCATTTTCATGACAAAAGTACACAACCCACCAGCTCTGTACTGCTGTCCTCTGCTCCCATTATTGTAAGTAAGTTCTGCCAGCAGGACTCAAAGATAAGCAAACAGTTCCCCCTTGCCTATAATTACTCTAATGTAATTACTTCTATTCACTTTCAAACTAAAGGCTGGAAAGAGTGAATGCAACCAGATCATTGAGTATGATGTAACATTCAGTGAAGCCATGTGATCAATGGTTTGCAGATGATAGGTGATAGGGGGGACAGGGTTCTCTGCCTGGTCCTGTACAGCAGAACAGGTAAATAATTTTTAAGTATGACTTACAAAGTTTAATATAATACAGCTGTTAGCCCTCTAACAAATAAAAAGGTAGTCCTGGAGAACCCCTTTAACATCACCTACATACTGTATCTACAATCATTAAGGCTTAGAGTACCATTATGATATGGATTTTATTTATGTATAATAGAACCTACAACCGTCTGCCAGATCCTTCCAGAAACAGACACCACCAGTGTTTGATAGACTTTATTGAATAATAATAGGGTTTGTAGGGGTCCATTGTAGTTTCTATAATTTTGCCTCAAAGAATAGCACTGCATGCAGCCCTATTTTCTCCATTAAATCTGCCAAATGAGGCTGTAAATAGAACCTCTGACAGCAATGTTGACAAAGCCTTATACTTGTTAGTGCAGCAAAGTGAATTCACTCCAGCCTCTTAAGTATAAAAATATAAATTCCTTTATTTAAGTTATTTAAAATCTATGATTGCATGAAAAAAAGCTGACGCGTTTCGGGAAAGGATTATCTCTTAACCGTAGCATGCCTGCAAATGAACTAAGCAATCCCTTTATACGATATCAATTGATCAAGTTTATTGCGTATGGATGCCCAGTGGATATTCAAAATAAATTCCAGAATGCCTTTTGAATTAAATCACAAAAATTATCTTTTATATCATCATTATTGAAAAACATTTTTTATGACATATATTTATATGTTAACATATTCAAGCATTATATTTAGTCCTGTTTGTGTCTGTTTAAATTAAAGGATGTTTTTTAATTAACACACGTGATCAATTGAGATCCTGTCCCGAAACGCGTCAGCTTTCTTGACATTTTTTCATGCAAAAATAGATTTTAAATGACTTAAATAAATAAACGATTTTATATTTTTATACCAAAGAAGGTGGAGTGAATTCACTTTGCTGCACAGTTTTTTTGTATTACCCAAGGATCCGTGGGTACTCTGTGCCTCCTATACAGCCTACACCCAGCTGTAATCATTCTGGAGACCTGAAGTGGTGACCACTTTCCAGTATCTGATGCATCATAGCATTTAGATAAATACCCTGGGCGACATATATGATCGGGAGTTGCGCCTGTTTTCTGGCGAAAACGGCGCCTCACCGATCCGAATCCCCTGTCGGATGCAGGGATGCGATGTTAGGCGCAGCCTTCGCCACTTTCGGCTGTGCCTAACATGAAGGGGCGTGTAATGTCCGCGGTGTGGGCGTTCTGGGGCGGGACGCGGCTCATTCGAAAACTCCGAGGCATGTATGATCGCGGGTCGGAAAAGTGTGGAGCATTGCAGCGCTCGCCAGCTCCAACAGGCAGACCTAGTTGATTCTGGTCTAAACGAGCCGGAGGAGGCGAAGCGAAGCGAGAACGTAACATGAGAGGAAACATATAGAAGATCGCAAAAGAAATCCATCTCAGCTCTCAGCTCCGTGAAGCATGGAGTATGATTCCAAAAAAATCGCTTTTATTAGGTGTAAAACATTATCAGAAAAAGAGCTCAAACCTTCTAAAAAAAGAAAAAAAACACAAAAAAAATCACTTTCCAAAAATTTAGAACGGCGCAACATCAGGAATTAGGACCTTGGAAATTGCCGGGAAATACAGTAATTCAAATTTTGTAAGCGCTTCTCATTGGTTGGCAGAAACCAGCCAATCAGAATTGGAGCAACAGTGAACCATTATAAGCTATGGAGAAGTATTGACCAATCAAATTCAAAGGCGGGACAGTTCAAAATACAGTAAAAATGCAGAAAAGAGCTGATTGGTTGAGCTAGCGGGGGCTTGGCAATCCTGGCCAAACAGAGCGCGAGCTACTTTGTCCCATTGTAGTCTATGGCCAGATCGGGGCAATGAAGTCTCGGCTCTCAGCGCCGTGCGGCATGGAGTATGATTTAAAAAATCATTTTTATTAGTTGTAAAATATGATCTGAAAAAGAGCTGAAACCTTCTATAAACATAAATCAATCAAATCCCTAACAACGCGTTTGTCGCCGAGACCGACGCTACATCGGGAATTGGGATATAGAGAATTGCTAGGAAATACAGTAATTCAAATTCTTTAAGGTCTTCTCATTGGTCGGCAAAAACCAGCTAATCAGAATAGGAGCGACAGTGACCCATTATAAGCTATGGAGAAGTATTGACCAATCAAATGAAAAGAAGGGACAGTTCAAAATACAGTAAAAAAGGCAGAAAAGAATTGATTGGTTGAGCCCAGGCGGCAGATATGAATCCACCAATCATATGTAGTGCGTCTATTTTGAGTGGAGAAAGAAGGGCGCCCTAAAAGTTATTACTGTCTATGGGAAATATTCTAGTACTCTGATTGGTTGGGGGGGAAGAGGGGCTCGTCCTGCTTAGCCAATCAGCGGCTGAGCTACCATCTCATAGAGTTCTATGGGGAAAAGAAATGCCAAGCGAGCTCTGTTTGTGATTGGCTAAGTTAAAAGAGGCGCGGTTATTTAGGCCAATGGGAGAGCGAGCGACGCTCTTATGGGTTTTCTAATGCAATCTATAATAAAACTGTACATGGCAGAAATCAAATGATAACACTCATTAAGTTGTACCGATGTGTATATAAAATGAACAATAATATGAGGGTAACGAAAATAACGAAATAAAAATGAATTCAATTTGTTCATTTTTATTTCTTTATTTTCGTTAGCCAATGATCAATAGTATGGGTGTAACGAAAATAAATAAATAAAAATGAATTCAATAATACTCTGGTTTCTCTTCAGACCAAAAAAAATCTTTCGCCTTTTACTAAAGATTTCCGTGGAGAGGAACGACCATGAGTTTCATGTAATTTTTTGATGCCCGCTGTGAGCTGGGCTAAAAAAAAAGAAAAAAAAAAAATGAATTCTATTAGTTAATTTTTATTTCTTTATTTTCGTTAGCCAATGATCAATAGTATGGGTGTAACGAAAATAAAGAAATAAAAATTAATTCATTGAATTCATATTTATTTGTTTATTTTTGTTACCCCCATATTATTGTTCATTTTATATAGAGATCGGTACAACTTAGTGAGTCTTATCATTTGATTTCTGCCAAGTACAGTTTTATTATAGATTGCATTAGAAAACCCGTCGCTCACTCTCCCATTGGTCCAAATAACCGTGCCTCTTTTAACTTAGCCAATCACAAACAGAGCTCGCTCTGCATTTCTTTTCCCCATAGAACTCTATGAGAAGGTAGCTTACCCACTGATTGGCTAAGCTGGACAAGCCCCTCTTCCCCCCCAACCAATCACAGTACTAGAATATTTCCCATAGACAGTAATAACTTTTAGGGCGCCCTTCTATCGCGCCCTTCTTTCTCCACTCAAAATAGACGCACTACATATGATTGGTGGATTCATATCTGCCGCCTGGGCTCAACCAATCAGCTCTTTTCTGCCATTTTTACTGTATTTTGAACTGTCCCTCCTTTTCATTTGATTGGTCAATAATTCTCCATAGCTTATAATGGTTCATTGTCGCTCCTATTCTGATTGGTTGGTTTATGCCGACCAATGAGAAGAGCTTACAGAATTTGAATTACTGTATTTCCCAGCAATTTTCTATATCGCAATTCCTGATGTAGCGCCGGTCTCGGCGACAAACGCGTTGTTAGGGATTTGATTGATTTATGTTTATAGAAGGTTTCAGCTCTTTTTCAGATCATATTTTACACCTAATAAAAATGATTTTTTTAATCATACTCCATGCCGCACGGCGCTGAGAGCCGAGATTTCATTGCCCCGATCTGGCCATAGACTACAATGGGACAAAGTAGCTTGCGCTCTGATTGGCTGGGATAGTCAAGCCCCCGCTAGCTCAACCAATCAGCTCTTTATTGCATTTTTACTGTATTTTAAACTGTCCCGCCTTTTAATTTGATTGGTCAATACTTCTCCATAGGTTTTAATGGGTCACTGTCGCTCCTATTCTGATTGGCTGGTTTCTGCCGACCAATGAGAATAGCTTACAGAATTTGAATTACTGTATTTCCCGGCAATTTTCAATATCCAAATTCCTGATGTAGCGCCGTTCTTGATTCTTGGAAAGTGATTTTATTTATGTATTTTTTTAGAAGGTTTGAGCTCTTTTTCAGATAATGTTTTACACCTAATAAAAGCGATTTTTTGATTCATACTCCATGCCTCACGGACATGTTTAATGAGTTTTCGCTGATTTTCATCCTGTCTCGAATCGGAATACATGTTATGCGCAGTCCCTTCTGCGCCTAAGTCCCGCACTACGCCCCTCACACTGGCGAGGCGCGGTGAACTTTTCACCGCATGTATGAGCGCACCTCCTCGGACGGCGAATATTAGGTGCAGTCCCGCACTGCGCCTAAGTTCCGCACTGCGCCTCACACACTGGCGAAGTGCGGCGGACTTTTCACCGCATGTATGAGCGCACCTCAGCGCCGACATACATGAGGCGCAAATTTCGCTAGAAAACTGGCGAAAACATGCGCTCCGACGCGGCGAGATTCATACATGTCGCCCCATGTATTAAACAATTAATGCAGCATTAGCAAACAATTAGTATATTATAAACATACCAGTTTCTCTACAACTGATGGGTTCATTTTAGGAACTTGACGTATTGAGAACTTTCCAATAACTTTTGCAGGTATAACCGTTTTAGTTCCAGATCCAGAAAATGCTCCTTCAATGCCATGGATAGACAAAGATGGAAACCGCCACCTGTACATAAGTAAATCTTCCTGTATATAAAATAAGCATATAAATTATATGCTACATAGTAGTAGAGTGTGTGTTGTAGCTGTGCAATATATGTGGCTTTCTAATGTAGAGGACTCATCATTATTCTAAGATTTACAGAAATGATTTCAACTATTTTGTTAAAAAAGAACTAGGCCTGGTTCACAACTGCGTAGTTGGTTCCTTTTGGAACTTCCGTCACAGAGGCGGGACCAAGTCCATTAAATGAACGACAATTGATTACAATGGGGTCTGTCAGGTTTTTGTCTTAGTGACCATCAGCTCCATGCTGCGCTATTTTTTGTCCTAAGTTTGGACTGAAACTTCGCCAGAGGGTATGAACAGAATTTCTGATGCAGGTGTGAACCAGGCCTTAGGATAAAGACACAGCATAGAACAAAATTTTGCATATTCCTCTAAATTTTTAATGCGGCAGATAAAAACCCGTGTTGTATAGATTTTGATTGCTGTCTATGCAGCACAGGGTACCATCGGATTCTCAGCGGTTTCAAAATACTGAAACCGGCGACAATGCGACGGCATACTTGTGCTGTGAAGACATAGCCTTAGACTCCCACCTCAAAGCAATCGATATAAGTTCAGGTTGATTAACTATTACTTAACGGAATATTTTCATTAAACAATATATCAAGTGATAGAAATGAAAGACAAACTGTGATCAGTGTCCTTGCTCTTTTAGTTCACTTATTTGAAGGAGATATGCAACTCCCGTTATGGTGCAGAGGCTGGGAGAAAATGAAAAACCCATACTCGCCTATTAACTCCCATTCGTTCCAGCAATACATCTCATAAAGGCCTCTACAAGGATCTCATAAAGGCTGTCTCAGCTCCTCTTTATATTTATCTCCCAGCCCCATGTGAAGGATCTGGGCAATTACTGAGTCTGTAGCTGCTAGATTCATTTTTCCCTCATATAACACAGCCTTATACACTGCTCACCCCCCTATATAACACAGCCTTATACCCTCTGCTCCCCCCTCTACCTCCTGCCTGATAAGAGGGTGGAGCAGAGTGCATTTCTCACATTTGTTTCATCAGTTCAGGCTGTATGTATAACTGCTTACAGCAATACAGGTGTTTTGGTTACAAAGAACTTGTGGAGGCGACAGCTCTGCAGGCATGAGAACTGATCATTGCAGGAGGTCTTCAGAGCTGTGACATCCTCTCCCTTCCACTGCTGACACAGAATGATGACAACTCTTCAGTGAGGAAAGACATACCTACTGGGAGGAGAGACATGCCCCTTGATTTGAAGCTGTAAGAGACAGAAACAGCTCAAGTGTGCGAAAGCCATTGATGAGAAAACCCCTTTAAGCCAATATCGTTACTGGAACTAAGGTCAATCCAAGCTGACCAGACACTCAAAAACACATAGGGCAACATATGTATGAATCCAGACGCTGACAGGCCAGTTCTAAATAGCTTTAAGGCAGTGTAGAATGCACCACAATGTATGACCCTGTTCTTCTTCAGGACATACATACAGGCGCATTTTAGAGCCAATGCAACAAGTCTGGCTCAGACATCACCTTTAACCTGGTCTGGCTGTTTTAAGTTATGCACCTAGGTTTGGCATTAATAAATTATAAATGTGTCTACTTCTAAGAATGTCTTCAATATATATTTAGCAGTGGCCGTTATGTATTTAGTAAAAAATACTTTATTTATAACACATGCCTTTTAAAAACTTGTAACTTAATGTGCGTAAACATGTTACTTGCAGTTTTAAAGTAGTTAGTGGGCGACAGCCAGTCAGAGTGTCCTTAGTACATGAGCTCCAAAGGCATCCACTTTTCACTGAGCCAAATCGTGGAGCATATGTGAACAGACAGGTGGTGCCGAGGCAGACGTGTGACATTTCGGGGCGTGTCCAACCCCTTTCTCAAAAACCGTGGTGGGAAAGGGGTTGGACATGCCCCGAAACGTCACACGTCTGCCTTGGCACAACCTGTTTGCCTACACATACTCCATGATTTGGCTCAGAGAAAAGTGGATGCCTTTGGAGTTCATGCATTGAGGATATTCTGACTGGCTGTCGCCCACTAAGGACTTTAAAACTGCAAGTAACATGTTTACGCACATTAAGTTACATGTTTTTAAAAGGCATGTGTTATAAATAAAGTATTTTTTTAGCAAGTATCTAACGGCCACTGCTGAATATATATTGAAAGCTATTACTACAGGATGATGGGAGGCACCTGAAGCAGAAGGCTAGACAGACCAGGCACATCGAGTTTTGCTAAACTGCCATATACGTTTGATGTGGATACTTCTAAGAATGCACATCAAAAAACCTTTTTGAAAAAAAACGAGCATAGGTGCACAGGTTATTTGATGTGCAAAACCATATATTGTTTCTAGCTTATATAAGGAGGAGTGGCTGCCTCCATTTTGGTTTTTCGCACTCCACCCATCTTCACAGGCTTTTAAATCAATTTAGTGAACTTGGAAGCTGGTGCCTTTACTCCCTGAGTATGTAGGTCTGAACAGACTCCAAAAGAGAGTTAACAAAATAGTGTAGGAACCCACCTGCATTGAGGTCCCATCGAAGCGTCGGAGGTGAGCTTAAGCAATATTTATCAAAAATGTGAACTAAGAACCTCAAAATTTTTTTATGTATCCTAGATAGCAGAAATGCTTTTTCAAAAATTCCTATGTCCCCTTTGATAGTTTCTTTATTTAATAGTGTGCTACTGTTTTTGGAATGTGTATGTATGTTGCTGCCACACCAGTGTGCACCTATGCTCGTTTTTTTCAAAAAGGTTTTTTGATGTGCAAACCCATATATTGTTTCTAACTTTCAGCCTAGCTACGGTAGCTGTTGGATATACTGCACATAGCGCTTACTCTAGATATTAGCTGGTGGTCATAATATTGTGACTTGATTGTGTATGATATGTCATTATTTATAGCACATATGTTTACTACATTTGGCAGTTTGTTGCTTAGTTACATAGTAATTACTTTTAATCAATATACACTTTAAAATTATTAACATCTACATATGATATGTCTCTTCCCTACCTTTGTGATATGTAGAAATGTCTTTATTCCTGTATCTCTCTGCAGATCTTCCAGGTCAAATTCAAGATCTTTGTATAATTCTTTTTCTTCATTGGTAATAGGTAACACATCGTCATAAATGCCTGGGATCAGGATTTTGCCGTTAACATCTGCAAGCACACCTTGAAAATAAAAAAAGTTTTAATTGAAAAAAATGTTCAAACATCGGAAAAGCTGCAGAGCTCAGCCCTGTATATATGGCAATGTGAATGGCTTTTATGAAGGCCGTATGTTTTCACCAAAAAGAGAATTTAAAGGAGTTGTCTCCCTTCAGAGTTTCAGAGAATGCATGAATGAAATACTCTGCCACTTCCTGGTTCAGACTGACTCATTTGCATAAGCTCCATGCTTGTACAGCTACATGCCATGCTGTGCTTTCAGATGCTAATTAGATCAGATTAGCTTCTCAAACTACTAACAGGACTTCTTATCTGATCCCCAAAACAAAAGCACTAATTACAGTTCTATGTATTTTACATAAATTAGGCTTTTTACTGCTGAGCAGCACAGGACACTGCAGCTACCTGTGTGATGAAGTCACTCACTGTTATCTCATTGAACAAACAGCAGGGGGAGAATTGTTTACAGGTTGGTTACTGAGGGACCTGAAATAGCCAGGGAGGTCATAAATTCACTTGTATATCCTTAGGGAAAACAGAGGAACAAAGCAATATATTTGGAAAATGTCTTTATTTTGTGTTCCCTACAATTTGAAAGCTATTCTTTGTAGCGAGACAACCCCTTTAAGAAGAAAACACAGAGATTCAGTATAAAGAATGTTTGACAGACTTCACACGTGCACCATCAGTTTCATCACAGAAGCAGAAAAAAGTGATCGTGCCAGACACGGTAATTCCAGAGAAATTACAGATAAATTCAGTGTGTGTATATAAGATAGATTCTTTATCAACCCCTTACCGCCGCAGCCAGTTTCGACCTCCCTGACAGGCCCATTTTTTAAATCTGACGTGTTACTTTACGTGGAAATAACTTTTTGATGCTTTTACCTGTGATTCAGAGATTGTTTTCTCGTGACACATTGTGCATTAAGTTAGTAAGAAATTTTGGTTCATACAATCCTTACTTATTTGTGAAAATATTAAAATATTGTGAAAATTTAGAAAGATTTGCTATTTTCAAAGCTCAAAATTAAGACAAATAGTTATTTCACACAAAATAGTTTATAACTAGCAAGTACCATATATCTACTGTATGTTGGCATCATTTTTTAAATGTTTTTTATTTTTTTAACATTAGGGGGCTTAGAAATTTTGTAGTAATTTTTCACATTTTTAAGAAAATTTGCAACATAGATTTTTGGCAGAGACCAGTCCAGTTCTGATGTGGCTTTGAGGGACCCGTATATTAGATACCCCCATAAAAACGCCACTTAATAAACTACACCTACACTACACTACAAAGCAGCATTTAGGAAGTTTATTAACCCATTAGGTGTTTCTCAGAAATGAAAGCAAAGTGGTGGTGAAATTTCAAAATGTAACTTTTTTATAGATTTTCAATTTTTATCCATTATTGACTGGAACACGTTTTTTAGATATTCCATATGTGGCCCTCTTGCACTATTTGGCTCAACCACAAGCCTCATAATAGGAAAAACACCTACTGGACTCTGGGGTCTCATTTTCATTACGATTTTATTTAGGCGCCATTAAAGGTTTGCGGACATCCTAAGGTGCTAAAACTTAACACCCCTAAAAAGACCCCGTATTGGTAACTAAACCCTTTAAGGAATATATCCATGGTGCAATGAGTATATCGACCCCACAGGCATTACACAAATGTTTTTAGCGTTAGACTGTGAAAATGAAAAATAATTTTTTTTTTTTACAACAATCTGAAATTTTAGCTGAAAATGTTAATTTTTTTTTACAAGGAATCCTGAAACAAAAGCACCCCTAAATTTGTTATGCAATTTCTTCCAAGTTTGGCAGTTTCCTAGATGTGGGTGTAAACTGCTCTTTGGGTGCATGGTAGGGTGTACAAGGAAGGGAGCGCTAGTTGGCTTTTGGAACGCAGATTTTGGTAGGTGCCATATCGCATTTTAGGTTTAGGTAAAGTGTTAGTGGTAAAAAACATTATTGGGTTTGGGACGTCCCAAACCTGAGGCTTTTTGTTTTACAAGTTTGGTCAAAACAATTTTGAACTGAAGAGTTCTCTCTTCGAGTAACTCTAACTACTAGTAAGTGGTCTGTCATAAAGCATGTTCCACATGATCCTTGGGACATAGCATTGCATTTACTTAACTATTGTATCTTAGTAATGTATGTGGTTTAAATGGCAATATCTTGAGTTATTCTCACATGTACATTACATTGTACAGGGTTAGAACAACATTGCTGCTTTCTTCCAAAACCTTTGCCACACCCATTTTCTTTAAGAAAGCCACAGTTCACAATATGGCATGAAAAATGCTGTGTGAACCCAGTCCTACTGAGCAAATTGTAACACGCAGGGCCCATGCCCAGGATGTTTTAGAACCCTAGCAATGCCCCTGCCCTACACCACTGCACAAACATACCTGTCTCTCACCTTCTGGGTTATTCCTCCTCCCTTATGGATTGTAAGCCTTTTTCCTCTCTCCCTCTGTACCAGCTGTTCGTCATTTAGGGGCTGTGTCAGCTATCTGTCGTCAAAAAGCTTTAGTAGACCTGTTCTATAGATGTATGAACAGTCGCATTCCAAACTTTGGCACGATAAGTGCTTGCACGACACTTTTTAATGTGCCAAAGATTTGGGGTGTTCTGGGGGTGTCACAACACTTTCATAGAATTAGGCACATTAATGATTCTTTGACGCCAGATATTGGCCCAGAACAGTTAGAACAGCCAGACCAGATTAAAGGTGGTCTGCCTGAGCCAGACTTGTCGTATTCGCACTACAATGTACCTGTATGTAGGACCTGCAGAAGAACAGGTTCATACATTCTGGTGTATTCTACACTACCTTAAAGCTATGTAGAACTGGCCTGTCAGCGCTAATATTCATACATGTCGCCCTTAGGCTATGTTCACAGGGCAGTAATTGTGGGACGTATTTCGCCCCGCAATTACGCCATGTGTACGGGGTGGGGGAGCCGGCAGCCCACCAGCCCTATAGACATGTATTATTCTCGGCGCATATATGCCATGAATAATTGACAGGTCACTGTGGATTACCGTAATGACTGGGACGTATCTCGCCCCATATTTCGCGCAGTACGGAGCGAAATACGGGGTGAAATACGTCCCAGTTTAAGCCGTGTGAACATAGCCTTAGGCTATGTTCACACGGCTTAAAATTGGACGTATTTCAGTCCGTAATAACGTGCCGGAGTGCGCAAATTATGGCTGGAATACGTCCCAGTCATTATGGTAATCCACAGTTATCATAGAGAACTATGGATTACGTCTCCTCCCTGCTCGGCGAATACGCTGAGGGGGGAGATAAGTGACATGTGAATTACCAGCGGCGTATACGCGCCGCTGGTAATGAATGTCTATGGGCCAGCGAGGTGCCGGCCCCCGTTCCCGCCCCTGCTCCCGCACCCGGCCACACGGCGTAATTGCGGGGCGTAATTACGCCCTGGAAATACACCGTGTGAACCTAGCCTAACAGTGATGTCATTGTACTTTTTTTGATCTTATGTTATGTATTTAAACCCCCTTTTTGTAAGTACAGCACCCTGGAATTAATGGTGTTTTAAATAAATAATAATATTCTGTAGCACAAATTGCTGAATGCTCAATAGGACAGAAACGTGTCAGAATAAACTGCAGTGCAGCTTGCTGTAGGTGTTTTAAAGTGTCCATGCTGAACCCTGTCCACTGCTGAAAGCAACTACAACAGGCAACTACAACAGGGTGTAGGCATCAGGACTGTGGAAGCTGAACCGTGGAGCAGTGGAAGATGGTTTTTTCTGATGCATCTAATTTTTTTTACATTGTGTGAACAGCCCAGTGCATGTGTTTAACGTAACTAGTACTAGATTACACAGTGATGCACTAAAAGGAGAAGGCAAGTCAGCAGAGATGGTATGATGCTCTGGGCATTGTTCTTCTGAGAAACCTTGGGTCTTGGCATTCATGCGGATATTACTTTGACACATACCACCTACCTAAATTTTGTTGCAGATCAAGTGAACACAATTAAGAAAGAAAAAATCCACATAATAGTTGCATATTGCTTGTCAGTATGTGAAAAAACTTTTGATGGTAGTGTCCCTTAAAATTTCTGTGTCATGCACCTCCCCCTTAGGCCCTACACTAGTTATACAACAATGTAGAGTATCTGTTTTTCCCAAAATGTATCTTAGCCTACTGGATATTTATCACTTGTTTTCTTTACAGTACACAGTGTTTAGAAATTAAAGAAGAAATATACTTTATGATCTTAATTGTTCAAACTTGCCTAAATTAAGCATTTATGACTGGCGTAAAAATTTAAGATCTCATTGAGTGATTAGAACTGTTGACAAGTATGAGACCTGAGCCTGAAGGCAGTTCCCATAAATTCACATTCTTAGGGCATGTTCACACAGCGTTTTTGGACGAGGTTTTGGATGAGGTTTTCAGAGCGTTTCCTCGTCCAAAATGCTTTCAAAACATCCCCAGTTCATTTCATTGATTCCTATGTAAAACCTCATTGTAGTTCACACACAACAAGGTTTTTACACGCGTCTTTGGAAGCAATGAAAAAGAAGTGTCATGTCAATTCTTGAAGCGCGTTGCAGGCGCGGTTTAGGCGCAGTTTTCGGCACGGTTTTGGGGTGTTTTCAGTGCGGTTTTCTACGCAGTTTTTGTCCTGGCTATTAATTTGTATGGGTGAAAACCTCGTCGAAAACCTGATCCAAAACAAAACCTGATCAAAGGATGGACGACTTGTCTTTTTTTAGCCTTACAAACTATGAAACTATGAAAGCCTCGTCAAAAACCTTGTCTGAAGAAGCGTGTTTCAGGCGAGGTTTTGATGTGGTTTGGATGAGGTTTTGGGCGAGGAAACGCTCCAAAAACCTCATCCAAAACCTCGTCCAAAAACGCTTTGTGAACATGCCCTTAGAGACATAGGGGACATGTAAATTGTCTAAGTCTAAAACTTTCTTTGTTGCCTATAGCAAACAATCAGAGCTCCCTTTTCATTTTTTCAGAGCACTTTATAAAATAAAAGGGAGCTTGGATTGGTTGCTATGGGCAACAAAGAAAGTTTTAGACATAGACAGTTTTCATACATGTGGCCCTGTCATCCAGATGCTTTTTATTTTTATCTGGACTTTCTAAAGCTCAGACCTTTTTGTATTTCTTTATTGGAGTATCACTATGCCAATTTGTTTTTCACATGATAAATTACAGTTTTAGGTTAAATTAGGGGGTTTGACTCTATTACCAAAGTTAATAGGTTACATTTATTGGTGTTGAAATATTTGTATTTTATTTACTAAAGTGTGATATTTATTTTAATGGTACTTATTAGAAAAAAAAGTATAATGTCATGGTGACATGCTAATTATGTACTGTATATATGTATTATGTTCCAGGATTCCAGAGTCAAGGGCTGTAAAATCTTTATTAAAATAAAATTTAAAAAAATGACCTAGTAAATAGACTAAATCACTCATGGCTTCATGTACCGTTCCTCCAAAACCTCCAGAGTGAAGGTCCCGCCTTGCACCTTCAACCTGCATAATGATAGGGACAAACAGAGATTATATTCTTATATTCAAAGTTTAAAGCATACATAAGAGTTTTGAACACCATCATAGAATGTAGTTCTAGTTGGGCTAGCACAACTTATTATTGTATTATAGCTGCAGTCCATTTACAAGAATTTATATACTTGTGCTACCACTATATTCCCCACTGAAGGTAATGGGGAAGACAATGACAAAAATGCTACAAATCCTCTATGATAACCTCATGTGGACAGTTTAACTGCACTGTGTGAATGCAATTTTATGAAATCATATTCACTAACAGGGAAGCCAGTATATTTGAAGTCCTCAGGACCTTATTATCATTGATCTGCTTGTCTACCATTGAACAGAATGGAGAGCATTGTACAAGCACAACCGTTCTGCACAGAAGCTTTCGGAGGTCTATTATCAGGCATTTATGGCATATATTATCGATATTGATTAATAAGATAGGAACACCCTTTTAAACAATCCTCAAGCTTCACAGATGTGATCCATTTTCGTACTTTCGAACTATTACTGGACCTGACCATACCTATAGTTCTCAATAGACCACATATATTTTGTCACTTTGTTTTTCCTTTTCTCTTTGACTTATTAGTTTATATTTACCTCCACCTCTCTTGGGGAAAGAATTTTTTATCTCTTAATCGATTGTAACTTATGAGACTGCTAATCTCTTGCCTAAATTAAAACTTCCTTCCCAAACACACACCTCATCTACAAGGTGAGTCAAAAGTCACAGGACACGCTTTTATTTCACAAACAAAGGAAAAAATGACATATCTGAATACCCCAGCAAGTAATGGGTGAGAGAGCCTATTTTTTAGGCTATGTTTCGAACATGGCTGCCTTCTTAAAAGCCACCATTTTGGATCTAGGGCAAGTTTTTCAAATAGGAAGGTGTTCATGTAGCATATCAAAGAAGACCAGAATCATCTCAGAAATTGATTGCCGCAAATAAGATTTGCAATATCTGTTGTGGTTCAAAACTTATCAATACCAAAATTTCTCATGGTTCATCACAATTGGATCCAGCGCCTTCAGCTCTTCAGCAGTAAGGACAACACATTGAACATCAGCTAGCTGTGTTGTTGTTACAACTTTCTGTGTTGATCCAATGTAGTGGCTTTCAAGATGTCGGCCATGTTCCAGACATAGCCAAAAAAAATAGGCCCCCTCAGTCACTACTTGCTGGTATATTCATGTATGTGATTTTCCCTTTCATTCCTGAAACAAAAGGGTGTCTTGGGACTTTGACTCACACTGTATATCATACTCACACCTATTAACCTTTTATTTTATAGCAGTGTCAGACTAGGGAACCTAGGGTCCAGCAGTGGAGTTCTACCAATGCAGAAGATTCTTGGGACCCTCCCTACAGCTACTGTACATAACTGCAGATACTATACATAACTCTTGCACTCTACCTCTAGGTCTCTGCTTCTCATTTTCTGCCTTTCTCCATGAAAAGCCACCCTAGGTCTGCCATATCCAGAGGCCCTGTCCCACTGTGGGCCAACCCGAGCCAACTAAACCTAGGCTTAATCAGCAAATTTCCATTTTTGTGTCTCCCTTCAATCTCCAATCAGATTCCACAAACTCTCTCCCCCTTTTGCCTAACCCCTGCCTCTACAGCCTGTCACTCTCTCTGCAGTTTTCTGAAATTATGTTCTGTCTGCAAAAATATCTTCTTTTCCTATAATCTATCTTTCCTTGGTCTATTAAAAACTTGTTTGTCTTCCCCTGCACATTTCCCCTGCCTTTAATTCACTCATACCCCCTGCTAGCTGTAGAACCAAAAATGTAGAAACCAGCTTCCGATCCAAGCAGGTAATACTTTAAAATCTTCAAAATGTATTACAACATATTAAAAGCATATGTATCCACACAATGCCATGGACGGATTGGAGCAACAGGTACAAGCTAGGTGCATGTTGACACGTTTCGGATCAGGTGATCCATACTCATAGTGTGCAGCACCTAGGTCCGGAAATGCCCTGCTAGCTGTACATTCAACCCAACTCCACCTCTTCCCTCCATTACACTTCCTTCTTTTGAAATACATTCTATCTGCATCAATTCTCCCTACAAGTGGCAATCATCTACCAACTTCCAGGCCCTGCCACCACCATTTTCAACCACTTCACTTCCCATTTCCTGCAATTCTTTTCAATTGACATCCCTGTTATCATCATGGGTAACTTTAACCTTCCCACTGACACAAGCCATTCAGTTGCCTCCAAACTGTTCTCACTTGCTTTCTCCCTCAGCCAACTCTGTTTCATATATAACTTCTTAAGGAGAATCTGTCAAGTGGTTTATGTGGCCCTATCTGAGTTCAGGCTGTGATAGAGGGAGATAAAGTGCATACATATGTTTAAATGTTATGTAGCAAAGAAAATCCTGACTAGACTTCTTAAAGGAGAAGTCCCGTTTCGAGAAATTCTCTTCACCGGCCGCTCATTGCTAGGTGCAGTCCGGCCCTGCATCTGAATGAGGAGGGAGGCGCTAGTGCCGTCCTGCTCATTCACTTCTATGGGAGTTTTGAATATAGCGGAATGTGTGCTCCTGGCTATACTCGGAACTCACAGAGAAGTAAATGAGGAGGACGGTGCTAGCACCCTCCTCCTCATTCACATGCAGAGCCGGACTGCATCAAGCAAAGAGTGGCCGTTGAAGAGAATTTCTCGTAACGGGACTACCCTGTTAAGAGACAGCGGGAGTCCTGATTACTGTGATTGACAGCTTTCTCTGCACAGGTGTGTCAATCACTGTATGTATGTGCTGTTAGCAGTAGTTTCACTTTCAGTTTGATTTTTTTCTCCGCTTTTTACTCAGAAATCCCGCTCCAAATCCTATAAACCTACATCTCTGCCGTAATCTCCTGATACCTCCCCTCACGTAATCTCTGATTCTCACAGGACCTTATTCTTTGCACTTCTCTTATCTGCTCCTCACACAACCATCTATAAATTTCTCATTCTGCATCCCCAATGGTCTGGAACCAGAGGCGTAACTTCAAGCTCTTGGGCCCTGGTGCGAAAAGTGAAATGGGGCCCCCCAGTTACCATGCACCATTTACAATGCTGGTATCTTTTTATGTGTCAGGAGGGCTTTTTGGCCCCCTTAGGCTGCTGGGCCCGGTAGCGACTGCTTCCCCTGTAGCTACGCCCCTGTCTGGAACTCACAACCCTGAAATCAGACTTCTCTTACCACTGACACCAAGAAACCCACCTCTTCCGGGAAGCCAACAGTTTATAATAACCCTGCTGCCACTATGCTGTCATGTGAACAGCTTACAGTCTTCAAGAAAGGGGAAGAAGTTGAGCGCTTTCTTCCCCTTCATTTGTAAATTGTAAGCCTTTCTTGTTCCAGAAAAGCAGAGAATAGGTTTGGTCCGGTACAATTGATACATTTTGCACAGATTACTATTATTTACCTGAATGATGGGTGTAACATCAGTAAATTTGACATTCAAAATCTCACCTTTATACACATTAGCTCTATTTCTATATAAGTAGTGTATTCATTCAATTTCCTTGTTTCCTAATCTTATTTATTACTGACAGAATGTGTGGTATAACGTACCTCTACGAAAAAGTAGCAATTTCCTCGGGCTCCATAGGTGATGCCTGGTTTTGTGCTAAGCCATGGAGTATCAGTTACCACAA
This sequence comes from Phyllomedusa bahiana, assembly GCA_025379985.1. Taxonomy (NCBI): domain Eukaryota; kingdom Metazoa; phylum Chordata; class Amphibia; order Anura; family Hylidae; genus Phyllomedusa; species Phyllomedusa bahiana. Next base: position 29,556 of record JAODAL010023210.1, read on the forward strand.
TATAGTCAACATTAGAGAAAAAACTGTCCTTTTTCTCTTCTACAAGTTGCTCAAGACCATTGGACCCTACTTCCTCCATTCCTTCAATGAATAACTTCACATTTACTGGAAGATCCTGGGAAAGTAAGTACAGAGTAGTATACATAAAAACCATTACAGTTTTTTAAAACAACATACTTCATTAATCCTAATGTCCTTCTAATGATGAGTGGCTAAACCTCATCACAAAAGTTAATCATTTTTATACACATCATTAATTTTTTTACTACAATGCTCAGTATTTCTGAATGCTAGGTAAAAGAAAGGCTTTCTGACACCAAATGGTTACTAACCCTTTCTGGGGGGAAGCATGGAGAGATCACTTAAATGGATTTTCTCACCACAGTTAGCTTTTAATGTGTGCGGAAAGGTAAGTGAAGAATATTTACAGATAGATTGCTGTTTTGATTTTTCTTTGTTCAGGGGATCAAGGAGATTATATATACTGCTAGCATACACAAGTTTCTCTGGGTTACCTCCCTCTGCTCTCTCTTTTATTGCTCCAAACTACTGTTGTCCAACCATGGTAAATCACTCCCTGCTGAGTCTTCTCTCTAGTACAGAAGCTTGTTTACCTCAGTTAATAACAAACTTAATTCTTAGAGCTCTCCTGCACTCATGTAATTGTAACAGGCTCAGCTTTGAATAGCAGAGCTAATATGCCAATCACTGCCATATAACTGCCCACAACCTAACCAGGAAGTATGAGTCTGAAGCTGCATGTGGCTTTGTGGAACAGAATGGTGAGACAACCCCTTTAAGACACTATTCACTATTTTGTAACATTCTGTCGCCAGCAGAATTGCCCTTGATTTAAGCAGGAGCTGAGCTAAGCAAGGAGTATGCAACTACCTAGGGTACTTATGAGGAAGGTGTGTAAACTGTGTGTATTTTGGGGTGGGGAAGGGTATTTATGGATTTCCCCAAAAATATATACAGTCTTTTAAAATTTTAGTACAGTTGATTTAGTGCAGTTTGTTATAGAGCAGAGCCACTGAACATGTATATCACACAGGAATGTGGGCCTAATGATTCTCAGACATGTGGCACAGATCTGTTGGTATTCTGAAATCAGTGCTTTGGAGAGAGTTTATTCCATCCATGAGCAGCAGTATTAAGAGACTACAGAAAACAGCAATTTAGAATTGCATTGAATTTCAGGGTCCATCACAAGCTTAGAGGTAACTGTTGGTCGCCTACTCATGTATGGTAGATATGGCAAAATTGATTTTCCAGTATGTTCTGAAGACACCTAGCACTGTGGCTTGCTGGTTAGCACTGGTGCCTTGTAGCACTGGTGTCTTGGGTTCAAATCCCAACAAGGGTTTTTTCTGCATTGAGTTTGTATGTTCTCCCCAAGTTTGTGTGGGTTTCCCCTGGTGTGGGTACACTTGTTTCCCTGATGCTCCAAAAACATAATGATAGGTTAAATTCTGCAGCTCATGAATCGGCTGGAGCCCCAATAGAGACAGGGACTAATGTGAATAATGACACTCTCTGTACAGCATCTTGGAATATAATGATGTTATATAAATGAATAAAATAAATAAGGCACTGCTTCCAATATGAAGGATTCTTCTAAAAAAGAAAGGATGAAACTGTACGCAATGCAGCTGTCTAATAAATGAGGCCAGGTACATCCAAATGAGGGAAACTTTCCAAATAGTCTTATACAGTAAATCCTAATATAACATTCTTCAATATATGTAACCAAAGCAATAACAAGGAACCAAATTACATACAAATTTCTTAACAGATTCCACTGCATGCAGCAAAGCCAGAACTTGTCCTTTGTCATCAGAACTCCCTCTGCCATACAGATTACCTTTCAATAAGAGAACACACGTGATATTATTCAGTAAAGAGGAACATGTCACGAGAAAAATTATTTCAATAGACAGAGGTTCCCCAAAAACTTGAAGACTAAAATTGTCTTTAAGACACAAACCTAAGGCTATGTCTACAGTGCAGTGGACAAAAAACGACCTGAAAACAAATTACTAAAAACGTTCATGAAACTGAGTTTTCTGTCCACTGCCTGTCAAAAGCAGCTGAAAAAACGTCCATTTTTTGGCGCGTTTTTCGGTTTTTGGAGCGTTTTTGCTCTGCTTTTTAATGAATGCACAAATTAAGCCATTGGATGTAAACTACACCCTACTGGTGGAGTTAACATGTTAAGTAGTCACTTCCTGTAGATCACTGTAGCCATTGTGAGCACATTGTCCTTTGTGTGCTACTACTTTATTAAATTTTGCACCAGATTCTTTCACCAAAATCCACAAAAACCCACATTATCTTTGCATACAGCAAGATAACTTTATTAGCATCAAAATCTGTAAAGAAAAGGATTTTAGTGCCAAAATCCCCAAAAACACATTATTGCGCCAAATTCGTAAAAAAAAATATTTTTAGGGTCAGAAGCGAGATCACTTTATTAGCAGCAAAATCTGTAAAAAAAATTATTTTAGTGCCAAAAAACGTAAACTGGATTCTTGCGCCAAAATCCGTAAAAATATCCGTATTTTTGGTATCAGAGGCGAGATAACGTTATTAGCGGCAAAATCTGTAAAAAAATTATTTTAGTGCCAAAAAACGTAAAAAAACGGATTCTTACGCTAAAATCCGTAAAAAACTTATTTTCAGCGTCAGTAGCGAGAACTTTATTAGTGCCAAAATATGTTTAGAAAAGGATTTTAGCATCAAAAATCTGTAAAAAAAACCTGATTCTGATGCCAAAATCTGTAAAAAACATATTTTTAGCGAAAAAAATATGAATTGCGCAAAAATCGTTAACGACCAAAGCATGATCATTTTATTACAAAAGGTACAAAAAAGGACACATAAGACACTTTTATGCAAATTTGATAATGTATAACCTTTGTTAACACTCATTATAGGTGTAACTTGGGTCTCTGGGAGGGTTTTCATTGAAAAATCGCGGCAAAAAACGCAGCAAAAACGCGCCACAAAACGCGCCAAAGGACGTCCAGCGCTTTACATAGACTCCTGTAGTAAATTTTCTGCCCTGCTCTGTCGTTTTTTAGAGCATGTTGCAAAATATGACCAGTAAAAAAAACGAGCAGAAAAAAGCTCAGTGTAGACAGCAGGACGTTTTTACAATAGAAGTCTATGGGAGATGATTACAGTCGTTTTTGCAGCGGTTTTATTAAACGAAAGACGCTGAAAAAAAGGTCGTTTTTCTTGTCAGTGTAGACATAGCCTTTAGCTGATGGGATACAAAGTTGTAGAGTTTCTAATAAGCATCTTTAAATTTCTATATATCACAAAAACACATCTATTATTAATAAAGAATTCACACGAAAACTATGGCTTATTTTTTTTTTATTAAAAAGGATGTTACATTTGAAAAACCCATTCTTAAAGCCAGGCTTCCCCTACCTGCTCGACTTCTTTTTATAGGTCCCCTTACTGATACTCTTAGGGCATGTCCCCACGGCACGGGTTTTCAGCCGGTTTTTCCGCCGGTTTGCGGTTTTTCAGACCTCCTGAAAAACCGGCCGAAAACTAGCACAATTGTGCTCTATGGAAAACCTGTGCAGCAGTCCCCACTGCAGGGGTTTTCCGTCTGCGTTTTTTCCGGCCGCAAAACATTGAACATGCACATTCTTCCGTCCGGTTTCTGGACGGAATCTGTGCATGTCAATGTGGAGAGGGAGGGCTTTACTCCGCTCATTGCGGAGAAAAGTCGTGTCCCCCCCCCCCCCCCCCGCGGCCGTGGGGACGGCCACAAAACAGGACAAATACCGGCCGGCGAACCGGCCGGTATTTGTCCTGTGCAGTGGGGACGCGCCCTTATAGATCAGCTGTTGTTGCTAGGGGAAGCTGTGGGTGGCCAGATACTATACTGGGAATGTTTTTGAGGTTGCTCTTTGCAGTATTACTCCACTGTGATCTTCAAATACTTAAGTCTGGTCATTTGGGTAACACATTTAACCACAGTTTTGATTTTTGAAAAATCACTGCAACTTACACAAATTTATTTTACAAGGATCCTACCAGGGGTGTAACTTTGGTTCAAAAAGTGGGGGGGACCAATTTTCCCTCTCATCCCCTATCCCTCCCTCCCTCCTTCACTCCCTCCTTCCCTTTCACTTCCCCTCCCTTCCCTTCTCTCCCCTCCTCTCCCTGCAGTGAAGCAGCCCCCTGTAACCCAGCTAGGCGGTCTGAGGGAGTGCTGTGAGCTCCCCCAGCAGGCCTTGGCGGGGTCCTTATGGCAAACACTTTTGGTGCAATCTGTAAGGTTATTAATGGCTCTCTAATTACTGGTTTAGAGCTGCACTGGGACTAAAAAGCAGCCCTGGCAAAGAAACCGAACCAGCCTACCTACAATATTACAATATTTGCGCAATGCAGCAAATTTCGCTTAACCCCTCCCATCCCCCATCACTGCTCCATTAAATTTGTTATACGCACAACAGAATGATGAAAATAGAAGAACCCAATCTCACTGTACACCGAGGAATCAATTGTCACATACTGTACCCCAAAATGTATTTTACTGCATACCATACACCAGAAATGACATCACTCACTGCACCCCAGAAATGAATTATATTATACATGGAGCCACAGAAATTACATTACTAACCGCACCTTAGAAATGAATTGCAAATTGTACTCAATAAATAATATAATTCACTGTGCCCCCAAAATAAATTATATTATACACTAAAGCCTAGAAATTAATTATATTACTTACTGTACTCCAGAGATTACATCACACCATACCCCAGAGATTACATTACACACTGTACCCCAGAAATTACTACATTACACATCTTACCACAGAGATTACATTACTCACTGTACTCCAGAGATTACCACATTACCCACTGTACCTCGGAGATTGGTTTACACAACGTACCCCAGAAATTACTGCATTATTCACCATACCCAGAGATTACATTACACACTGTACAACAGAGATTATATTTCACCATAACCCAGAGATTATTACATTACACACTGTACCCCAGAGACTACATTAGACAAGGTACCCCAGAAATTGTGTGTGGATATATACATATATTGAACACAGACACATTGTACACTAAGGGCGGGTTCACATGATGGTTTATCGGCACTGACAGTGTCGATTGCTTGTTGGAAATACGACGCTTGCAAACTCAGAATTCAGAAGAGCAAATGAACAAGACTGCTTGAGGCAGATTTCTGCCTCCTATCTTTTATTGTTGTTAGTGCATAAAACGCCACGAAGAATTCTTTGTAGATGCTGACAGTACACAATGAAAATACACTGATTTTACATAGGGTATAATGTAAATCAGTTTCCTGCCGGATTGGACGCCGGTTCTGAGGCAGATCCAGCACTGAATCCGCCCCAGAATCAGCATTCATATCTTCTGCATGAATGTACCCTGAAGGTATGTTCACAGAGCATATAGCGGACGGACTGTGTGCTCTGCTATATGCCAGGTGGTTTAGAATTATGCGCTGGACAGTCCATACTTCTAAAATGCTGTGGGGCCGGCCACATTCACTTTCATTTTCCCCGGCGCGTAAGTGCAGGGAAGACGTGACATGGCTAGACACATGGCTGTACAGTATATACACATCTCACAAATACAGTAAATACCCTACTCACATGCACACACAATGCCTGGCACCCTTGTCCCCTCCTTACCTGTCTCCTGTAGTCTGGTGCAGTTGGCATTCGGCAAGAGCTTCTCTTCTTCTCTAATGAGGGCTGAGCATAGGGGAAGTGGTATACAATGGGAGGGAAAGATACAGCCCCAGACACAGAGTGTGCTGGACTGTGAGCAGCGTTCTCATTAGTGAAGCAGCCCCTGCTGGCTCTTGCTCTACCAATCAATGCTGCTCTCACTCTGCATTGACATTTGAGGCTGCTACCTACTCTGTCCCCCCAAGATGCACAGAAATATAGGAGGCAAAGGGTTCACTTCTTCCTCCTCTGTGCTCTTCTCTCCCCACTTAACGTATTCTCATGCTTTCATATGGATTATTTTTCATTGAAGTGGCTAAAAAGTGGGAGGACCGTCCCCCACCCAGAAAAAAGTAAGGGGGACCAGCCCCTCCGTACCCTCCTAAAGTTACACCTATGGATCCTAAACATAAGACTATATTACTGAAGACTATATGAATCACTTTATATGCAGATAAAACGAAAGATAAAAGTAGTCATAAAATAACAGTCTTAGTAGTCATGAAACCCACAAACAAGTGCACAATTTACAGATGTAGCTAAGATTAAGGTGACAGATTACGCACCATGATATCAACTTTGTCAATGCTTTTTAATGGCCTTTGTTTACTGATAAGAGCAGATAACAGAAAAATCTGTGATATCGCAGTCATACTGAACTCTGCTTCATCTGTACCCATGGGCTTGTGGGGTTAAATAGGGTCACTTATAAATATCGATGAGGCACACAGTAAACTCACCGAAAATAGCTATATCAGTGTGTAGTAGAGAGCATAGCTGTCATGACCGTGCTGGTTCAGGCCGCGCCGCAGCCCTCTGTCCATAAGGTACAGCAGAGACTGCACTTTTGGCTGTGATTATATCTGCTGTTTGGCACTGTCTGAACATAATCTGATTCTGCCTATTTGGGCTGTGATTGACAGCTCAGTCACACCCGTCTGTTTTTCTGCTAGCCCTGGGGCAGGATTGTCCCTATCTATTTATCTTCTCTGGGGGGTCCTTTTTATCACAAGCCCTAAAACTCTTTTTTTTCTTCCCCAGCCATCCGGATTAGTATGGACCCTAATCTGCAGCTCACAAATCAGCTGGGGGACCTGGATAATTTAGTGTCTGACCTGGCTATTCAGTTACATCTCCTCACCCAGTTGCAAGCCGCTGCACCCCCGGTGGTGATTCCTACCCCGCAACCAGTTGCCGTCAGGGAGCCTAAAATGCTTCTCCCGGGCCGTTTTTCATGGGGATTGCCGAAAGTTTGACACTTTTCGGGAGTCGTGTCGGCTCCCTAACTGTGGGTGTAGTAGTCTCCTTTTACAGGGGGCTTCCCAAGAATGGTCTCTCAAACTCCCCCCCTCTGCTCCAGAGTGGAACTAGTTGGACCTGTTTTTTCATTCTTTAGGGCTCATTTACTCTGAGCTTGACCACTCAGCTGTTTAATATATGCCAAGGTAAAAGATTGGCTGAGAAGTACTGCACCAACTTTCACAAGTGTTGTGTGACTGCTGGAATGTGTGACCTAGCGTTAATGTGCCTGTTCAGACAGGGACTTAATGATGCCATCAAAGATATCTGTTTTAGCCACCCTAACATCAGTACATTAGAGAAAACCAAGTCTCTTGAGGTCTGAATTGACCGCAGGCTCCAGGAGAGGGGAAAGGAAAAGGACCTAACCATCATCTTGCGTCTTCTATGCCTCCTCCTTCCTCCCCTACAAAATCTGTCTTTTTCCCTCCCTTCTGATGCAACTTGGAGTCATGGACGCCAAGACCAGAAAGGAGTAACACTTGAGAAACGCCTTGTGTCTGTACTGTAGCAAAACTGGTCATTTTCTTTGGAGCCTACCAAACCCAGGTCCCTGCAGGAAAGTGTTCAGTGCTTGAGTGGTTGTCTTAGTGGCCACTCAGGCATCCAGGTACCTTTTGAGCCTATTTCTAAAGTTTTATTGGGAGTGTCTTTGTTGATTCTAAGCCTGTATTTGGGCAGGCCATGGTTGATTCTGGTACAACTGCCAACTTTGTGAATTCTACTTTTGTGTCAGCCTTGGACCTAGACTTAGTGAAGCTGAAGCATCCTTTTCCCATTACAGGAGCTGATTTCTCCCCGTTGATAGGAGGGAGAATCCGCTTCAAAACCCCCCAGTTGTTTTTGCAGGTTGGCCCTAACCAACTGTTTCTAAGTTTTTGGATTTTTTTGTTATGTAGAATTTGTCATCAGATATTGTTTTATGTCTCCCTCGGTTGCATAATCATAACCCTGTCTTCGACTGGAGTAGTGGGAAATTGATTAAATGGGTCCTCAATGCTCCTCTCACTGTAGTTCCCTACCGCTGTATGGGTGCCTGATGGAGGAGGCCCCCCCCCCGCTGATTTCATTTCTGACTTTGCCGATGTTCCTGACAAAAAATCAGCTACTTTTTTTTGCCAGCTCATGGGTCTTGTGATGGTGGTGTTGAGTTTCTGCCTGGGTCTGGATGCCCTAAGGGAAGAACCTTCAGTTTGTCAGCTCCCGAGTGCAAAGCTATTCTTGAGACAAAATTGCCTCCCGGGGTTGTGGTCATGTCCATCTGCTGCTTCTGTTGCCGATTCTCAGGATTGTGAACCTAGTAACACTCCTGCCATGACTGGTATGTCTGACCCATCTCCACCTGTTCCTCAGGAAGGGACTAAAGGCGATACCTTGACACCTGGTGAGCTGGTTTCTACTGCTCAGTCTTCCATGTTGGACTCAGAAGTAGAGGACAAACAACTGTGCACAGTCTGGATCTAAGCTCCTCTGAAGTTGGTTAAAGTCCAAAGCAACCAAAAGTGTTTTGCCAACAAAAAATGTCATGTAGGTCCCGGGAATGCTTGGAGTGACAAAGTGTGGTTATCTACTAAGAACCTGCGACTTAAGGCTCCTTCTGGGAAACTTTCCCCGCGTCTTATAAAGCGATGCCATCATTTGAGCCTTTCCAGGTGTGGTGAATATGTTGAGGGTCCATTGGTCCTTCATAAATGGGGGGAAGAGTACTGTCATGACCGTGCCGGTTCAGTCCGTGGTGCAGCCCTCTGTCCGTAAGGTACGGCAAAGACTACACTTTTGGCCAAGATTATATCTGTTTGCTACAGGTTTTGGTACTGTTTGAACACGGTCTGATTCTGTCTGCCTTGACTGTGATTGACAAATAAACACCGGCGGATTTTCTATTTAAATCAATGTAAAAGGTTGACTGTCGGTTTACAGACGGTTTTCAAATTCCAAAACCGTCTGTAAAACCGACTGAAAACCCTTGCTGTGGGGACAAGCCCTTAGTGTTGTGACCCCATAATCTCTTCATCCACATTATACATGGACTCCTCAGTGGCAGCAAATGAATGTACATTTTACATATTTAGCATGGTTAAAAAAGACATGTCCATTAAGAGTGGGGAAAGATATGGATGAAAGGAGGGGGGAGAGGGAAGTTTTAAGCTATGTTTAGACTCAAATGATATGCATCTACATTCAGTGACATGGTTGCCCTTGTTGGCACGGTAGCTCTGCAGAGGGATAGTACTATTTGCAGAGGAAGCATACAATCCCCACCGTTCTTGTTTTATAGACCTACAGCGGTTCTACTGATATGGTATTGTATGAATCAGAAGTGTTGTCAACCGGACAAAAGTAAGATATCCACTGATTAATCTTTGTGGACTACCGGTTGCTGAATACTACGTTCTCTACTACACACCTATTTTGAATGAGTCTACTGCATAACCCTAGTTTTGTTTATGAGTGACCATACTTATTCTATAAGCCCAAGGTTATATTGTGCACTTGTTTGTGGGTTTCATGACTTCTCAGATTATTTTATGATTATTTTATTAAAGGTTTAGTTTTATCTGTACATAAGGGGATTCATATAGTCTTCAATGATTTGTTTTGATTGTAAGACAAAAAATTCACTGATCACTTTCTCTGAAGTTAACTTCAGTTAAAACAAAATATTTACATCTTTTTAAATGGAGAGTAGCTATAATGTCATCTAGAACTCCCCACGTTCATGACTATGTTAAGTTTTGCATAACTTACCATCTTTTTCTGTGAGACTATATGGATCCGTGTTCCATCCATCAACTTTCTTTGCCGGCTGTACATCCATATGCCCATAAAAACAGACAGTTGGCTTGTTTTTGTCATTTCCAAACTCCGCCAAAATCACTGGTGGCAGAGGAAGTTTTATTCCAGGTGAATACTAAAGTAAAAGGGTTTAGTAATTATTTGAGCCATTACCAGAATTGTACTAATCCAATGAAAATAGCATATTAGAAGATGATGCAAAATTCTAACCTCTTGTTCACCGAGTTGTGCCATCTCTACTTTTCCACCTATCTTCAAGATGTAATCCTTTGTCACTTGCATCATGTGATCAACCTGGTCTCTTTTTGATGGATCACTGGAATCACTTTCAATCGCTACCCAGTCCTTTAATCTCTGTAAGAAATATACATATTTAGATTATTGAGATGCTTTTGGTCATACGGTATGTTTTAATATTAGTAGGGTGGCAACATCATGCTTTGGGGCTGTTTCTCTGCAAAGGGACCAGGATGATCGATCCGTTTACATGAAAGAATGAATGGGGCCATGTATTGTGAGATTTTGAGTGCAAACCTCCTTTCATAAGCAAGGGCATTGAAGATGAAACGTGGCTGGGTCTTTCAGCATGCAAAGATTCCAAGCAAAACCGCCGGGCAACGAAGGAGTGGCTTCGTAAGAAGAATTTCAAGGTCCTGGAGTGGCCTAGCCAGTCTCCAGATCTCAACCCCATAGAAAACCTTTGGATCGAGTTGAAAGTCCGTGTTGCCCAGCGACAATCCCAAAATATCACTGCTCTAAAGGAAATCTGCATGGAGGAAGGGCCAACATACCAGCAACAGTGTGTGCCAACCTTGTGAAGAGCAGCTTCACACCGAGGAGGAAGAGAGGAGATTCCAGCCCGACGAGACAATGAGGGCAAAATCCAATAACTTTATTTGTCTTCCATAAAAAAGCCTTTTTTCTTCAGGTCAAGTACAAGGATGAAATACAATGGTCAGGGCATAACCAGATTGCAAACAGACATGGCACATGCCGACGCGTTTCGGGATCAAGTCCCTTACTCTCTGTTCTAACGTACATGTTTGTAGCGGGACCTAGTGTGTTTAAATAGCCACCTTCCGGTACCGCCCCTGTATAATGTCACTGAATTTCACCAATCAAATTTTAAAAAAATCGTACTAGCAAATAGAGAACTTTTTCAAAAAAAGAATTTATATACCTATGCAACAAACAGGTTTGCAAACTGGCTACAACCTGGATTCATAATATTAGTATTACCGCAATGGTGAAAAAATATATGTGTTTCAATAATGGTACGTTATGTCCTTTTGAGTGTTTAATCCTAAAGGGGTACGTGTGGCTAGCTGAATGATCCACCACGCTTCTCTAGATAATAATTTTTTTATGAAGAGTTGAAAATATGGACCGCAATACCCTTGTCCAGAATAATCGAAAAAATTCTATGAAAACATCTAGTAGGAGTATTACATTTAGCATGAGCTACAGCCGACAATATCCACAGATCATACAGATTATTAAAAAACACCTTCCTTTGCTTTACACTAATGCTAGGATTAAGGAAGTTATAGAAAAAAATGTGAGATATGTAGCAAGGAGGGCACCCAGTCTGGGAGCCATTCTTTCTCCCAGTTTATTTCAATCTAAAAAAACAGAAATCCAACCTTGGTTGGAAAGCAAAGGTTTTTTTTAAATGTGGGCACACGATATGCACCGCATGCAACCATGTGGAAAAAATTAAAGTTTTCAGCTCCTTAAGTAATGGCAGATCCTTTGAAATACAATCACATATTAACTGCAACACGAAACTTGTCATCTACTTGGTTAGTTGTTACAGTTGCAAGCTGCAATATGTGGGATGCACTACAGGCCCGCTTAAAATCAGAATTCGGAGACACCTCTCAGATGCAGTTCGGCCAGTCACATTTAAATCCTCGGCCGTATGGAAACATTTCTCTGTAGCTCATGCAGGGGATGTCTCTACTCTATCGTTTATAGGCATAGAAAAGGTGAAACGCTCATGCAGGGGAGGAAATCTTCATAAGAAACTTCTTTCTAGAGAAACGTGGTGGATCTTTCAGCTAGCCACACGTACCCCTTTAGGATTAAACACTCAACAGGACATAACATACCATTATTGAAATAAATATTTTTTCACCAGTGCGGTAATACTAATATTATGAATCCAGGTTGTAGCCAGTTTGCAAACCTGTTTGTTGCATAGGTATATAAATTATTTTTTTGAAAAAGTTCTCTATTTGCTAGTATGATTTTTTTAATATTTGATTGGTGAAATTCACTGACATTATACAGGGGCGGTACCGGAAGGTGGCTATTTAAACACACTAGGTCCCGCTAGAAACATGCATGATAGAACCAAGAGTAAGGGACATGATCCCGAAACGCGTCGGCGTGTGCCATGTCTGTTTGCAATCTGGTTATGCCCTGACCATTGTATTTCATCCTTGTACTTGACCTGAAGAAAAAAGGCTTTTTTATGGAAGACAAATAAAGTTATTGGATTTTGCCCTCATTGTCTCGTCGGGCTGGAATCTCCTCTCTCTTCCTCCTCGGTGTGAAGCTGCTCTACACTTCAGGTGAGTTGGAAGTTGGGAGTTGTCTGTCCATTCTTTGCTTGCTCCACCGAGACACTGGGATCTTAGAAGGTGAGCTGGTTTATATTTACATGTTTCTGAACCTTGAGAGGACTTACAGAAAACGTTTGACCTCTGTCATTGCCAACAAAGGATATATAACAAAGTATTGAGATGAACTTTTGTTATTGACCAAATACTTATTTTCCACCATAATTTGCAAATAAATTCTTTCTAAATCAGACGATGTGATTTTCAGGATTTGTTTTCTCATTTTGTCTCTCATAGTTGAGGTCTACCTATGATGTCAATTACAGGCCTCTCTTATCTTTTTAAGTGGGAGAACTTGCACAATTGGTGGCTGATTAAATACTTTTTTCCCCACTGGATCAATAGACCAATTAAAAAAATATGGCTAATGGCAGGCATGGAAGTAAAACTAAAACATAGCCACTGTTACTGGCTGTGTTTAGAAGGGTTTAATGCTGATTTATGAGCAACATGGCTTACCTGAATATATTCATTCTTATGATCATCAATGTGCTTGAATAAGGGATCATTTGGAAACGGTGATGAGAAAGCAAAAGATAGCAAAGACACAATGCACAGTAGAAAAAGCTGTAAAACAAGAAAAGAGTAGATAGTTATCTCTGACAAGTTTCACGTTTATTAATAAAGTTTATTTCAGCTCTGACATTATCGTTGAATAGTTATTGCACTCGAAGCAGATTGAATAGTTTTAAACAGTAACCAATATATAATTTCTTTAGACTACTAACTCCCCCTTTTGTGTGGATAGGAAAACTCCTCCCCATACCACTATCACCTGTGTTTTCATGACCCCACTACAAGGCAAATTTTAGGAGTTACTGCATGGGTAATGGCCGACGGCAGTTGGATGATAGGGGCACCCCCTTCCTCCTGCAAGTATATCTTAGGGATCCTGCTTACTTTGTGGTATCATTATCCACCCTTCAGTGCTTCCACTGTAATGATGTTTAGGATCTGCATTTTTCCCGTCTTTCAGAAGGCTTTTAATCTCCCACGTCCAGTCATCACTGACTGATGTCTGAAAAGTCTGGCACTACAGACCCATGCTAGGTTCAGCATCTATACAAGTGTGGTTGCTCTGTTTTTGAGGTCTTCTGCTAAAGTAACTCTTTTCTTTCTTGTCTGTCTTCCTGTATTGTGTTGTAGTACTAGCATTCATCAGTGAGGCCAGACCCTCTGCTCCGTAAAGGTATGTTTACATGACGTAAATTTACTCATCAAAATCTGCTTCAAATGCTCACCTGAAAAAACCTCATGAGGAGAGGATTTTGAAGAGGACATTTTTTTGCACATTTTTATCTAATATTGGACTCTGATCATATTAAAATTCATATTAAATACATCTTATATATTATATTATTTTGTAATAAATGTATGTGTGTGTGTGTATATATATATTAGAGATGAGTGAATTGATTCTAACGAAGTGGAATTCATTTAGAATTTCAGGAAAAATTTGATTCTGAATGAAGCCGAGGTTCCTGGCGAGTGACATGGGGCAAAGAACTATGGGAGGAAGAAAGAAGCACCGTCAATGACATGTGCAGACATGCAGCCAATCAGCAGCCCGCCAGCTTCTGTGATGTCACAGCCCTAACATGGGCAGCCCTGTTATATTCTGTCACTTGTCACTGTATCTCGTATGAACAAGCATCTCTCTGTAGCAGCACTAGATTGCACTCTGTGTAAAATACATCCGATTTTCAATACACTGGGGTGAAATACCTTTCAAATACACAGGTGTGTGACATATATACACCTGTTTCTGAACCAGCATTTTTTATTTTGGGATATTGCTATCTGTGGTAAAGAGTTAATTTTTTCTCTTATTGCGGGGAACTCTGTGTCAAATCCAGTGTGTGTATGTCTCCGATACCCACAACTCAAATCCATCCAGTCCGGTCTGTAGGGATATTGCTATCTGTGGCAAAGAGTTATTTTTTACACTTATTGTGGTGATTCTGTTAAACGCAACGACATGTAGAGCCCCCCCCCCACCCTAAAGAGTGGAGAGGGTGTCGTCAGTAATTCTGCGTTGACGTCACTGATCATTTTGTCCTTCCTTTGATCCGTCAATGTCTGCTTTCATTCGGTCAGTAATTCATCAGTATTGCTAAAGCCAAATAGAAACGGGAGTATTTGCATGTCGTCAGTGGATTGTATCCACTCCTGCTTTTAGCTGCCTAATCATCAGACAATACTGATGCAAACAAAGGACCATGTCATACTGGCCTTACGGCTTCTCTGAAGACATACTCGGTTGTGTTTGTCCTTTTCATTCCTTCTGACAGATTAAATGAAGGGGAAAACTAAACATAGTGGCAACGTCATAGTGTGGTGGAAGGGGGAAACAGCATTAGGAAACCACAGGGTGGTTGAGTGAGAGACTGGTCAGTTGGCAGCAGCATGAGTAGGCCACGTAGTGGCACAATGACAGTTTGTGGAGGTGGCAGCAGCATGAGTAGGCCATAGATTTGCACAATTACATAGTGTGGAGGTGGCAGCAGAAACAGCAGCAGCACCAGGCCAGAGAGTGGCACAATGACATAACTTTGAGGTGGCGGCAGCTAGGTGACAAAATGAGGAGGTGATAGCAGCAGCATGAGGGGACCTGAGTGGTGAGGTGGCAGCAGCATCAGAAGGCTACATAATGGCCCAGTGAAGAGTGGGGAGGTGGGTGGCAATACCAGTCCCTGCTAAAGATGGTGGGTGGTAAAAGTAGCAGCTGGCAGCAGATGTGTGGCATCAGGTGAGTGGCAGCATCAGAATAGTAGCTGAGACAGGTAGCCAGAAGAATCCAGACTCATTTGTCAAAGTTTAGGTTAGGCGGCATGGTTGATCTAATCTTATGCATTAGGCATTGGTGTGTGGAAATCCTGGTTGATCCACACTTGATTCATCTTGACAAAGGTGAGTCTCTCCACATTTTGGGTGGACAAGCGAGTTCTTCTTGGGGTAACTATAGCCCCCACTGTGCTGACTCTCCTCCTCTCCATCTCGGCTCGGCACAAGCCATCAGTTCTCTGAACGGTGCAGAGTCCACCACTTGAAAAGGGAGGGACTGCAGTACCACCAGCTTGGACAGGGGCATGGTAAGCTTCTGCGCCGTCGGATGGCTGGATGCGTACTGCTGTCTCTTGGTAATCGCCTTGGTGAGCGACTGCTGGCTCAATGAGTGGCGAAGAGCAGGAGCATCTGGACCGGTAGATGATGGGAAAGACAGACAGCTCCCTTTGGCAGAGGTGGTGGAGCTTAGACTGACTGAAATTGGATGCGTGTCACTAGGTGCTGCTGCTGCTGTTGTGGCAGGGTGGACCACCACATCTGAGACATGTTTCTCCCAGGTCACTGGATGGTGACGCTACATATGTTGATGCAGGGCCGTGGTGCCAACATTAGGTTTCTGGTCACACTTTACTTTCTGCCCCCAGATTCTACATATACCCATTTATTTCAAAGGTGTTTCACCTTATAAGTGAAAAAAGTAACTCTCTGGAGACGAGAACAATATCCCAAAATAAAAACGTGCCTGTAATGGAGATGTGTGTATGTGAGAAATATACACACTGCATTTCAAAGATAGTTCACCACAATAAGTGAAAAAAGTAACTCTTTGGCGCAGAGAACAATATCCCAAAATAAAAACGTGCCTGTAATGGAGATGTGTGTATGTGAGAAATACACACACTGCATTTCAAAGATAGTTCACCACAATAAGTGAAAAAAGTAACTCTTTGGCGCAGAGAACAATATCCCAAAATGAAAACGTGCCTGTAATGGAGATGTGTGTATGTGAGAAATACACACACTGTATTATAAAGTTCACCACAATAAATGAAAAAAGTAACTCTTTCTAGCTCTACATGTATCAGCGTTTAACAGAACAGGTTTGGTCATAAACTGTGGAGTCATCTGATGACTGTGTAAAAGGAGTGCGCTTTTTGACCCTATAGTGGGATCTTGGCCCTCTGCTCAGTTCTTTCTAGCTGGCGCTGACATTACCCTGTCACACTGCATTCCCACTTCAGTTATTTGGTCAGTTTTGACCCCGTTACTGCCCAGATAAGTGAAGTGTGAAGCAATTCTAAGAGCGGCGCCTGTCATCTGCGTGTCATACTAAACCAGAGCATTGTTTCAATACCAAACCATGATCTCTATGCATATTTCTGCATGGCACAATGTTCTACAACACCACACAGGCTCTCTGCAGCCAGGAAATAGCTGTTTTTTTATGCGATTCGTCGCAAATAAATTCTGAATGAACCGAATTTTTGGGTAAAATTCGACGAATCAGCCGAAATTCGCTCATCTCTAATGTGTTTGTGTGTGTGTGTATGTGTGCGCGTATATATATCTATTATACAGTATGTATAGTATATAGTGTATATATGCCAGTACAGTGGTACCTTGTCATAAGTCTGTTCCAGATCCTTGGACCTATTTCATACTGTATAATATATATTATACAGTATGTATAGTATATAGTGTATATATACCAGTACAGTGGTACCTTGTCATAAGTCTGTTCCAGATCCTTGGACCTATTTCAAACTGGACTTAAACAAACTTTTCCAATAGGAAATAATGGAAAATAATTAATCCATTCTTATAATAATAACAAAAGGATTATTTTGTATTTTCCACAATACTACTCACATTCTTCAAAGTCAGCCTGGATGAAGCTGTGATAGTGGGAAGTATGAGCTGTAGCTGGCCATAAGGTGACTGTATTTTTTCAGAGTTAGATCAACGTAATTCTGAAGTGGGTTGACGATTGCAGGTCTGCCTGAAGGTAAGTGACAGAGGCATAACCAGAGTCTCAAACCATCTCATCCACTCCATTGCATGCTCAGAACGAGCAGGCTACTGTGCAGTCTTTTCCCCAAGTAAGCCAGATTAGGAGATGAGAGGATCAGGGATTTCCCCCTCGGACACAACAGACACAAATGGGGAAATCCATCTACGTTTACCTGCCGGTCAGACTCTTGCTTGACAGCCTGAGGGACTAATGTTTTACTGCGGGGACCCCAGCTCTGGAGGAAATAATGAGGACTCTGATTATCCTGATGGTATTGTTATGCCATGTACACAAAAGGAAATCCAGTTTAATAGACACACAGCAATTTGGGATAAATCCCAGGTGGATTCTCTGAACACTCCTCCATTGGACTCACTAGCAGTCTATCATCTTGGACTGATCGTGATAGAAGAGCCATGAACATTTGCAACCTTGTTCACCTGCACAGGTGATTACATGTCACAGTCAGCCCCAGGCTCCACACCAGAAGGGACAGTGACTTCTTCACTTCCAGCTATATGCACCGAACTCTGAGCCTAGCTGTTCAGCTGTCACACATGTTCACCAACAGCAGCACAAGGAGCTTGGAACTCTGCTTGAGCTAAAGAGATGCCTCAGAATATGCTCCACGCAGTGAGGCATTTCTGCGGTGAAAATCCGATCCTTATTAATGCCTATGGGGATTTTACTTGCGTAAAATGCCTGAAGAATTGACCCGGCACTTTGAGAGTAAAATCCTAAGAATTCATTCACATGACAGATATTATCAAGGATTTCAAATTCCGCTTTTTTTTTTTTGTCAAAATCCTTCGGTAAACCAATGGCCATTGATTTGATTGGCCAGTCCGCAATGTAGTTCACACAATGAGCTAAGTTTCGGATTTTCCACACCAGGTATTTAAAATCCATAATGCAGAAAAAAAAGAATGAATATGTTAATTCTTTTGAGTGAAGCTCATCGGATCCCACTTGGGGGGAGGGAGGGAAGAACGCCTCTGTCCATGAAAATCCTCGGGTTTCTGACACGGGAATAACATCACAACCACGTTGAACTTTTCAGTCCAACATGTTAATTGTGGTAGCTGGTGCATCTCCTAGCCCAGTAAATGTGTTCTGGAAGGGGATGTGGTATTTGTGTGTTTTAGAGAGATTTTACTAATGTTACTTATGTTTTTGTACTCCCTTGCCCTTTTTTTAACCCCTGACTGCCGGAGCCAGTTTTGGCCTCTCTGACAGAGCCCAATTTCTGAAATCTGGCACTTTATGTGAGAAGAACTTTTTGACACTTTAACCTATCCCTGTGATTCAAAGATTGTTTTTTCGTGACACATTGTGCTTTAAGTTAGTAAGAAATTTTGGTCCAAAAAATGATTGTTTATTTGAGAAAAAAATCAAAGTATTATGAAAAATATGAAAACTTTACCATTTTCAAACTTCAAAAATTTCTGCGTGTAATAGTTATTCCACTTAAAATAGTTTATAACTAGAATCAACCTTATGTCTACGTAGGTTGGCATCATTTTTTAAATGTCCTTTTTTTATGACATTAGGGGGCTTTGAAATTTAGTAATAATTTTCACATTTTCAAGAAAATTTGCAATATACATTTTTTTAGGGACCAGTCCAGGTCTGATGTGGCTTTGATTGTCCTGTATGTTAGATACCCCCATAAATGACTCCATCTAAGAAACTACACTCCTTAAAGTATTCAAAACAGCATTTAGGAAGTTTATTTACCCATTAGGTATTTCTCAGGAATAAACGCAAAGTGGAGGTGAAATGTAAAAATTTCACTTTTTTTTGCAGATTTTAAATTTGTATCTATTATTCACAAGAACACGGTAGATGTGACCAGGGAAATGAAACTTAATGTTGATTATCCAGATTCTGCTATTTTCAGAGATATCCCATATGTGGCCCTAATGCGCTATTTGGCTCAAACACAAGCCCCAGAGCAGGGGAGCACCTACTGGACTCTGGGGTCTCATTTTCATTATGATTTCATTTAGGTGCCATTTCAGGTTTGCGAACACCCAACTTAATAAACACCTCTAAAAACACCCCATATTGGAAACTACATCCCCTTAAGGAATATATCCAGGGGTATAGTGAGTATATCGACCCCACAGGTGTTTCACAAATTTTTTAGCATTAGGCTATGAAAATTAAGAAATTTTTTTACCAACAGTCTGCAGTTTTAGCTGAAAATTTTTATAAAGAATCCACTCCAAATTTTGTTACACAATTTCTTTCAAGTTCGGCAATACCCTACATGTGGGTGTAAATCATAGTTGGCAACTTTTGAAATTGAAAAAGCAGGAGATTGTAGAGGGCGGCGCACAGAAATTTGCTTGCGACTTGGCTCCGACGACCTCATCAGATCGTCGGGGCTAAGAGGTTAATGAACCGCGGCCGGAGCTCACTCCAGCTGTGGGTGATGTGGCATGAGGCCAGCGGTAATTTACCGCTGGTCCCATGTTGCGATCGTGCGTACATCCATACGTCCATTTGCAGGAACGCACTTCCCGCTAGGGCGTATGGATACATCCAATGTCGGGAAGGGGTTAAGGAAGAGGATGATCCTTCCAAAATTCCCAAGATTCAATATCACAGGTGTGATATATCATTTTGTCCCCAAAAAACTCCATGTGCTGTGTCTCAAACAGTTTTAATGGTCATGCACCTCTAATGTTCTAAAAGAGGAACAAGTTCCACGCTGCAAGATTTGAAAAGAATGGAGGAGAACCATCAGGGCCGGACTGGGAACAAATAACAGCCCTGGCACAAAACTGCCGCCAGCCCACATACAATTCCCGCTTACAAAATTTCCCTTGGTCACACACCTCGTCACTTTCTAAAATAAACAACACTGTAACCACAAACAAAAAATACAGTGTCAGGGAAAGGGATGCACTTCCTTGACAAGTCTATGCTGCCACTATACAAGCTCTAATATAACCTAAAATACTGCCATATAGAGACCACAGAGTGGTCAGACACCAGCTCAGGTATAACCTACAACACTGCCACATAGAGGTCAGACACCAGCTCAGGTGTAACCTAAAATACCGCCATGCAGAGACCACATAGTGGTCAGATACCAGCTCAAGTCACACCACACGACTGTGAATATAGCACTAATCCAATGCAGAAGTAAAATAACCCCTGACATCAGGGACTCACAGTGATGGGAGTTATTCTCTTCTCCATTTCTTTTCCATCTGACCCAAACCTCCATGATGTCTTCTCTGTTGAGTCGTTCTCTTCCCTTTTTTTTCTCCATCCGGGACAGAATGCAATGATGTCTTCCCCTGGCCACTACTCGTCCTTATAGAATTTACCACAAAAACATCTTAGACTCCTCTCTTTTCCAGCACTTCCCATTTCTGTACAAACTCTCAATCCTTAAAGCCGCAAATAGTAAAAGTTTCCCCTTTGATGCCCCACACAGTAATTGTACCCCGAATAGCGAAAGTGCATACAGACAATTACAGGGCCCCCATTTGTGCCACCAGTAGGTAGGCACAATATGGAGGTTCACACTCCATATAGTAGACAAGCACTTAGGTAAATACTCTTTTTAGGTATGTTAGACCCTAAAAATTAGAACTTAAAAAAGTCATATAAGTGGCATGGAAATAAATAGCCCCCATTAGGTAGCTATACAAGCCCCCCATTAGGCAGGTAAGTATATAGACTTCGAACACTAGATAGTACTCTCAAAATGCAGGTAATTAGTATGTTAGGGAGATCATATAGTATGTTAGGGAGCCCATATAGTACGTTAGGGAGACCATTTAGTACGTTAGGGAGCCCATTTAGTACATTAGGGAGCACATATAGTACATTAGGGAGCACATATAGTACATTAGGGAGCACATACAGTACGTTAAGGAGTCCATGTAGTACATTAGGGAGCCAATGTAGTACGTTAGGGAGCCAATATAGTACGTTAGGGAGCCCATGTAGTACGTTAGGGAGCCCATGTAGTATGTTAGGGAGTCCATATAGTACGTTAGGGAGTCCATATAGTACATTAGGGAGCCCATATAATAAGTTAGGGAGCACATATAGTTTGTTAGGGAGCCCATATAGTATGTTAGGGAGCCCATGTAGTGTGTTAGGGAGTCCATATAGTATGTTAGGGAGCCCATATAATACATTAGGGAGCCAATGTAGTACGTTAGGGAGCACGTATAGTACATTAGGGAGTCCATATAGTACGCTAGCAAGCCCATATAGTATGTTAGGGAGTCCATATAGTACTTTAGAGAATCCATATAGTACATTAGGAAGCCCCTATAATACGTTAGGGAGCACATATAGTATGTTAGGGAGCACATATAGTATGTTAGGGAGCACATATAGTATGTTAGGGAGAACATGTAGTATGTTAGGGAGCACATGTAGTATGTTAGGGAGCCCATGTAGTATGTTAGGGAGCCCATGTAGTATGTTAGGGAGTCCATATAGTACGTTAAGGAGTCCATGTAGTACATTAGGGAGTCCATATAGTACTTTAGAGAATCCATATAGTACATTAGGAAGCCCCTATAATACGTTAGGGAGCACATATAGTATGTCAGGGAGCCCATGTAGTATGTTAGGGAGTCCATATAGTATGTTAAGGAGTCCATGTAGTACATTAGGGAGTCCATATAGTACGTTAGGGAGTACATATAGTAAGTTAAGGAGCATATTTAGTACGTTAGGGAGCCCATATAGTACATAGTTACATAGTTAGTACGGTTGAAAGAAGACACGTGTCCATCAAGCTCAACCAAGGGTGGGTAAAATGTGGGTGAAGGGAGAGTAGAAAACATTATGCCCACCTCACTACTGGTTAATTACCTTGAAACCTACAAGGCATGAACCAATCTTCTCCAGTGGAGACCGTATCTCTGACCCCAGAGCCTCCACCAGCCAGGATCCAGAATTTTACATGGCTACGTACGCATTAATACTCTTTAGTTCCAGGTAGGTATCTAAGCCTTTCTTGAAACTCTCTACAGTTCCTGCCGTGACCAGATCCTCAGGTAGGCTATTCCACAGATTCACAGTTCTTACAGTGAAGAACGCTCTTCTCCTCTGGAGATTGAATCCTTTTTTCTCTAGTCGAAAGGGAATGTCCCCTTGTCTTTTGAGGGGCTTCACTTGAAATAATTTCTCCCCATACTTTTTGTAGGGCCCATTTATATATTTAAATATAAATTAATCATGGTCAACCAGAAGCCGTCTTTTCTCAAGACTAAATAAGTTCAATTCTACTAACCTCTCCTCATAACTAAGATGCTCCATTCCCCTTATAAGTTGGTTGCTCGTCTTTGTACTCTCTCTAGCTCCATTACATCTCTTCTATAAACTGGGGCCCACAATTGAACAGCATATTCTAAGTGAGGATGCCCCAAAATGTTTTGTACAGCGGTAGAATTACATCCTTGTCCCGAAGTCCATGCCTCTTTTATACACGCCAAATCTTACTTGCCCTAGGCAGCTGATTGACATTGCATGCTATTCTGTAGTCTATGACCTACAAAAAACGCCAGATCTTTCTCAACAAGCGATTCTCCAAGTTTTCTCCCCATAGGACATATGATGCCTTTGCAGATTATTCATACCCAGATGCAGAACCTTACAATTTATCCACATTGAACCCTATTTGCCAAGTGGATCCCCAAGCCCCTTCAGGGGGTGTCCAGGTCTGCTTGCAATTTATGAAAATCTTCCATAATTGCATTTACCTGCATAGCTTGGTGTCATCTGCAAAAATCGAGAGGGTTGCTATCGATCCCTTGCACAATATCATTAATAAATACATTAAATAAGAGAGGACCTAATACTGAGTCCTGCGGCACACCACTCACAACCGGGACCACTCAGAGTAGGAGTCATTTACCACCACTCTCTGGGTACAATCCAGCAGCCAGTTTTGATCCAATTACACACTGTTATCTCTAACCCAATGGATTTCTATTTACCCAACAAACGCTTATGGGAGACAGTGTCAAATGCCTTTGCAAAGTCTAAAAACACAATATCCACAGCTTCCCCGCTATCCAGACTTCTACTCACCTCTTCATAAAAAGAAATCAGATTGGTCTGACAGCTTCTGTCGTTAGTAAATCCATGCTGGCAATCACTAATAATAATTGTGTTTGTCAACATACTCCTGTATATAGTCCCTTATGAGCCCCTCAAACATTTTTCCCACAACAGATTTAAACTTACTGGTCTATAATTACCTGGGGCAAGACTTGGAACCTTTTTTGAAGAGGGGAACTAATTTGCCTTGCGCCAGTCTCCTGGAAACGATACCAGTCACCAGGGAATCTCTAAATATCTTTGTACAGGGGCAACAGAGGATAACCGAGCTGAGCTCTTTAAGACTCTTGGGTGAATGCCATCAGGCTGGAGCCTTGTTCACATTCAGTTTATTTAATTTGGGCTTTGCTTTTTCTACACTGAGCGAATTAATTATAGCAGATGATGTATTTAACAGTACTGCCACCACCTACTCTCTGCACTTGGTCCCCCCCCATCAACTACTTTTTTCATTGACAGGATATACTGAGCTGAAAAACCTAATTTAGTTTTCCCTCTGCCTTTCTCTTGGTCACCACTACTTGCTCTGACTTTGGCTTTTTGGAATTTTATATGCTTAAAAGAATTTCTTGGGGTTAGTCTTGCAGCCCCTTGTCCACCTGCCTTTTTCATTTAGAACTTTAGCTGCTTTTTTTCACTTTTTTACAGATTTTTTTAAAGCTCTCTATAATTTTCAAAGGCTGATGCCGACCTCTCTGACTTTTATTTTTTAAATCCCCTTTTTTATTGTTTATTGCCCTCTTAACAGAAGGTAGAAGCCATGTTGGTTTTAGTTTTAGTCGCCTATACTTGTTACCCATAGGAATATATTTTACAATAAATTTTCCGAAAGTATATTTAAAGGGGTTGTCTCGCTACAAAGAATAGCTTTCAAATTGTAGGGAACACAAAATAAAGACATTTTCCAAATATATTGCTTTGTTCCTCTGTTTTCCCTAAGGAGATACAAGTGAATTTATGACTTCCCTGGCTATTTCAGTTCCCTCAGTAACTGACCTGTAAACAATTCTCCCCTCTGCTGTTTGTTCTATGAGATAGCAGTGAGTGAAGTCATCACACAGGTCATGGCAGTGTTTGTGCCTCTGGGCAGTAAAAAGCTTGATTTATGTAAAATAAACAGCACTGTAATTAGGGCCTTTGTTTGAGAATCAGATAAAAAGTCCTGTTATTTAGTTTGAAAAAGTTTCTGAGGCTAATCTAAATCTAATTAGCAACTGAAAGCACAGCACAGAGCATGGAGCTGTATGCAAATTAGTCAGTCTGAACCAGGAAGTGACAGAGTATTTCATTCATGCATCCTATGAAACTCTGTAGGGAGACAACTCCTTTAAAGCTCCCCCACTTGGCTTCTAAATCACCATTGCTAAAAGCTGCTCCCAGTTTAGGTTCCTGTATTGCATCCCTCAATAAGGAAAAATTTGGCCCTTTTAAATGTTTTTGGGCCTTCCCGCTCTGTTTTCTTTTTTCCAGTTTTAACCTAAAGTGAATTATATTATGGTCACTGTTACCAAGATTTCAGAAACCTTTACCGCTCCGACTAGCTCTGCTTTTGTTTAGAAATGACCAGATCCAACAGAGCATTTACTTCTATGGGGTTTCCCCCCAAAACTGCCCCATAAAATTATCCTCTAACAGATTGAGGAACTTCCTTCCCTTTTCAGTTGACGCAGAACCGTGACCCCAGTCCATTCCTGGGAAATTAATGTCACCCATTATTAAACACTGTACCTGCCTGTGCTGCCCGCACCATTTGATTATGCATCTGTTCTTCTATCTCCTCAGTGATGTTCGGGGTCTATAGATTACACCAAAAATAATTTTTTTCTGTATTATTCCCCCTTGTATTTCCACCCACAATGTTTCCACTCATTAGCTACTTCCCTGTATTACTTCTTTCACATTTCCTTCATATTAATTCCTTACATACAACACACTCCTCCTCCCCCTCCTGTTCGCTCTTCTTCTTTCCTAAAATAGATTAAAAACCTTGAATGTTGACTTCCCAATCATGCATGTTGTCCAGCCATGTTTCAGCAATACCTACCACATCAATCAGCTCCTCTACAACAAGCACCTCAAGTTCCCCCATTTTGGTTGCAAGGCTTCTAGCATTTGTGAATAGACATTTTAAGTTCCCTTCCAGTTTTACACTTTCCGTCAACGGTTTAGGATTGTATCTAACATTTTCATTAGATGACATGGGATCATACATTACCCGTTCAGTAGACAGCATGGAATTAAACGTTACCTGTTTAGTAGACAGCATGGGATTAAACGTTACCTGTTCAGTAGACAGCATGGGATTAAACGTTACCTGTTCAGATGACGGCATTCGATTAAACATCTTTCCTTTGGTAGATGGCATGGGATTATACATTACCCTTTACGTACGTTAGGGAGCACATATAGAACGTTAGGGATCCCATATAGTACATTAGGGAGCACATATTGTATGTTACGGAGCAAATATAGTAGGTTAAGGAGTCCATATAGTACGTTAGGGAGCCCATATAGTACGTTATTGGAGCCCCTATAAATACGTTAGGGAGCGCATGTAGTATGTTAGGGAGCCCATGTAGTACGTTAGGGAGCCCATGTAGTACGTTAGGGAGCCCATATACTATGTTAGGGAGCCCATATACTATGTTAGGCAGCCCATGTAGTATGTTAAGGAGTCCATATAGTACATTAGGGAGCCCATATAATACGTTAGGGAGTCCATATAGTATGTTAGGGAGCCCATATAGTACATTAGGAAGCCCATATAGTACGTTAGGGAGTCCATATAGTACATTACGAAGCCCCTATAATAAGTTAGGGAGCACATATAGTTTGTTAGGGAGCCCATACAGTATGTTAGGGACCCCATACAGTATGTTAGGGACCCCATACAGTATGTTAGGGGGTCCATATAGTATGTTAGGGAGCCCATATAGTACATTAGAGAGCACATATAGTACGTTAAGGAGCACATATAGTATATTAGGGAGTCCATATAGTATGTTAGAGAGTCCATATAATACGTTAGGGAACCAATGTAGTACGTTAGGGAGCCAATGTAGTACGTTAGGGAATCCATATAGTACGTTAGGGAGCACATACAGTACATTAGGGAGTCCATATAGTACGTTAGGGAGCCCATATAGTATGTTAGGGAGTCCATGTAGTACGTTAGAGAATCCATATAGTACATTAGGAAGCCCCTATAATACGTTAGGGAGCACATATAGTATATTAGGGAGCCCATGTAGTATGTTAGTGAGCCCATACAGTATGTTAGGGAGTCCATATAGTACGTTAAGGAGTCCATGTAATACGTTAGGGAGTCAATATAGTACATTAGGGAGCACATATAGTATGTTAGGGAGCACATATAGTATGTTAGGGAGTCCATATAGTATGTTAGAGAGCCCATATAATACGTTAGGGAGCCAATGTAGTACGTTAGGGAGCCCATATAGTAGGTTAGGGAGCACATATAGTACGTTAAGGAGCCCATATAGTACGTTAGGGAGTCCATATAGTACTTTAGGCAGCCCATATAATACGTTAGGGAGCACATATAGTTTGTTAGGGAGCCCATATAGTATGTAAGGCAGCCCATACAGTATACTAGGGAGTCCATATAGTACGTTAGGGAGCACATATAGTACGTTAGGAATCCCATATTGTACATTAGGGAGCCCATATAGTAAGATAGGGAGCCCATATATTACGTTAGGGAGCACATATACTACGTTAGGGAGCACATATATTATGTTAGGGAGCACATATAGTAGGTTAGGGAGTCCATATAGTACGTTAGGGAGCCCATATAGTACGTTAGGGAGCCCATATAGTACGTTAGGGAGCACATATAGTTTGTTAGGGAGCCCATATAGTACGTTAGGGAGCCCATATAGTACATTAGAGAGCACATATAGTTTGTTAGGGAACCCATATAGTATTTTAGGGATCCCATATAGTATATTAGGGAGCCCATGTAGTATGTTAGTGAGCCCATACAGTATGTTAAGGAGTCCATATAGTACGTTAGGGAGCCCATATAGTACGTTAGGGAGCCCATATACTATGTTAGGCAGCCCATGTAGTATGTTAAGGAGTCCATATAGTACATTAGGGAGCCCATATAATTCGTTAGGGAGTCCATTTTGTTTGTTATGGAGCCCATATAGTACATTAGGAAGCCAATATAGTACGTTAGGGAGTCCATATAGTACTTTACGAAGACCCTATATTAATTTAGGGAGCACATATAGTTTGTTAGTGAGCCCATATAGTATGTTAGGGACCCCATACAGTATGTTAGGGACCCCATACAGTATGTTAGGGGGTCCATTTTAAAATACGTTAGGGAGCCCATTAAGTACATTAGAGAGCCCCATATAGTAGGTTAAGGAGCACATATAGTATATTAGGGAGTCCATATAGTATGTTAGGGAGCCCATATAGTACATTAAGGAGCCCATATAGTACGTTAGGGAGCACATATAGTTTGTTAGGGAGCCGATATAGTACGTTAGGGAGCCCATATAGTACATTAGGAAGCCCATATAGTACGTTAGGGAGCCCATGTAGTATGTTAGTGAGCCCATACAGTATGCTAGGGAGTTCATATAGTACGTTAGGGATCCCATATAGTACGTTAGGGAGCCCATATAGTAAGATAGGGAGCTCATATATTACGTTAGGGAGCATATATACTACGTTAGAGAGCACATATAATAGGTATTAAAAAATAAAACAAAAATATTCCCCTGTCACCCCTCCTTCCGCTTCTCATCTCTCGCCCGCTCCGGGACAGAGGCTGCGGAGCAGGCGGCGCGATGACATCATCACATTGCGCTGCCTGTGCCGCGGCCTCCAGAGAGCTGAACGTCCAGGATCGGAAGATCCTGGCTGTTCTGCCCGATCCGCTGCCTTCACCGCGCAGGCGGCCGTGATCTCTGCATACCTTGGTCTGGCGTCCAGTCGCGTACGTGCTGATACTCAGGAGCCACAGGGGGGAATCATCAGCCCCCCGGCGGACGATCCCTGCTTCCTACTTCCTCTCTTTGCTATACTCTACCCACCACACCCATCTATTTATTCTTTTTTTCAATTTGTTTTTATAACATAGTATGTCATTGATGCCATCACACAGCCTGTGCTGGGCCACTGACATCCTCAACATGCTTTCAGTGAGTTTGGGCATATACCCAGATAATTGGTACAGCCCGGGTTCCCCAAGACTGCAGGCCCCTCTAAGGCTGGTATGAAAGTAGTAACAGCAATGGTTCTGACACATTTAATATTTATACTAAACTCCAGGGGGTATAAAGTGTACATTTTCTTGGAAATAGAGTTTATATCAGGATTTAGTCAAGGGAATGCTCCTTCTGTCTGGTATCTATTTCTTATATTTTCTATGGTGACATACAAGAGGACTATTTGCAGTAGGCAATGTTATCAACCATGTAAAATTCCCCAGAATTAAATGCAATTTCCCCATATTTCAATGTTAATTTTGTGCACATTAATGTATTATATTGCATTCTATTATTCCCAATTCTTATATTAACCCCTTACCGCCGGAGCCAGTTTTGGCCTCTCTGACAGAGCCCCATTTTTTAAATCTGTCATGTGTCACTTTTATGGGGAAATAACTTTTTGAAAACTTTAAACCAAACCCCATGGGGATTAAATTTTGGGTTTTCTCGTGACACATTGTTTTTTAAAGATAAAAAAAATTTTTGGTCCCAAAAAATGCTTGTTTATTTGGGGAAAAATTTATAAAATTTATCGTAAAAAAATTTAAAAAAATTTTAAAAAATTTCAAACTTAAAAAATCTCTCTGTTGTAAGACAAAATAGATTTTCCCATTTCAAAATAGTTTTTAACCCTTAGCACCCTATTTTTAGGGTTTTGTGTAGTTTGGGGGCCTTCTTTTTTTTTTAAATTTGTTTTTTTTTTTTTTTAACGACATTAGGGGGTTTAGAAATTTAGTATTTAAATTTTAAAATTTTAAAAGAAAATTTGCAATATTACTTTTTTTAGGGCCCCTTTCTAGTTCAAAAACGTGGACTTTGAGGGGGCCCTTTGTTTGTTAAAATAACCCCTTTAAAGGGCCTTTCATATAAGGAAATTTCCCCCCTTAAAATTTTTCAAAAAAAGCTTTTTAGGAATTTTTATTAACCCCAAATTTTTTTCAACGGGAAAATTAAAGGAAAAGGGGAAGTAAAATTTTCAAAATTTTAAATTTTTTTTGCAGTTTTTTCAATTTTTATACATTATTCACAAAATCCCGGTAAATGTAAATCGGGGAAATGCAATTTAAATATTGTTTTCCCCAGTTTCCCTGGGGGTTTTTCATGGATACCCCAAAAATGGGGGGCCCCTGGGTGCACTATTTTTTTTTTTTTTTTTGGTTTAAAACCAAAAGCCCCCAAAAATGGGGAAGGACACCTACTGGATTTCGGGGTTTTCCTTTTTTTCTTAGGGATTTTTTTTTTTAGGCGCCATTCCGGGTTTTTGCGGCCCAACCCTAAGGTGTTTTTAAAACCCTTAATAAATGCCCCAAAAAAGTCCCCATTTTGGAAACTCCACCCCCTTAAAAATAAAAAAACGGGGGGTATTTGAGTATTTCGACCACACGGGGTGTTCCCCAAAAATTTTTTAGCGTTAGGCTGTGAAAATAAAATTTAAATTTATTTTTTCCAAAAATTTCTGAAATTTTTTAGCTTAAAAAATGTTTTTTTTTTTAAACAAGGCCCCCGGTTTAAAAAAAGGACCCAAAAAACTTTTTTACGCAATTTTTTCCCCAAAGTTGGGCCCAATCCCCTTTCCCTTGTGGGGGGAAAAAACCTGTTTGGGCGCAGGGCAGGGCGTTTAAGGGGGGGAGTGTTATTTGGGGTTTTTTGGAACGCAGATTTTGGTGGGGCCAGTCCCCTTTTTAAAAAGGGCCCCAAAAAGTACCAGAACAGGTGAACCTTCCAGAAGCTGGGCCCCCTTTTTGGGTTCAAACAAAGCCCCCATAATCTATCTAGGGTGTTTTTTTTGCCGGATTTAGGGTGCACAGGTGTTCCAAATTTTTTTTTTTTTTCATTGGGGGTATTTTAAAAAAAGAGGGGGAAAAAGCAAAATTTCCAACCATTGTTTTTGGGCTTCAATTTTAACAAGCGTTCAGCTGTGAGTATAAATGAAGGATTATCTTTTCTATGGGGGGCGGAACAATTTTCAATGTAAAATTTGATTTTTATATTTTTTTTTTATGTTTTAAATTTCTTTTACAAAAATAGAAATAAAGGGCTATAAAAAAAAAATTTCGTTTTTTGTTGTCCCGTTTGATAGCCATAAAATTTTTTAGTTTTTTTTTTTTATACGGAGGGTGATTAGGGGTTGTTTTTTTTTTGGGATGAGTTTTATGTTTTTATTAGTACCAAAATGGGGGGGGAAAATGGCCCTTTGATCACTTTTTTTTTAAGGTTTTTTTTTGGAGGCAAAATTTTAAAAAAAATACAAACATTCCTGGGGAGTGTCTTTTATTTTTTTTTTAAAAGCGGGGCCCGGGCAGTATCCCGAATGTTTTGTTTTTACTCGCAGGTCGATACGATTTTCAGTAAAAATCCAAATTTTTATTTTTTTTTTTTTATGTTTTAAATGCTTTTTTCACAATAAAAAAAACTTTTTTCACAAAGGAAAAAAACGTTTTTTTTTTCATCGCCCTAAATTGAGACCCCCAACTTTTTTTATGGGGAGAAAAAAATACTGCAATCCCCGTAGTTTTTTTTAAAATTTTTTTTTTAACAGGGGCTCACCGTGCCAAGGGGTTAAACCATGACCCCGTTAGCTTTACTTCCGATACGATTTTCGGCGATACCCCATTTTTATATATTTTTTTAAATTTTGGGAAACAATTTAAAAAAAAAAAAAAAAATTTTTATTGTTTAAATAATATTTATGGGGGGATGAACGACGGGTTTTAATTTTTTACCAAATTTTGGCGTTTATATGAGTTTTTGATCGCTTTTTTATTACATTTTTTGGGCGCAAAGGGTTACAAAAAAACCCAATTTTTTGGGACTGTTTTTTTTTTTTTTGTTTTTTACGGCGTTTCACCCGTACGGGGTTTAAATTAACATGACAGATTTAAGTGTAGGGCGGGTTTGCAACCCCCGGGGGAATCCAAATATTTGGGGGCTTTTTTATTTTTTATCTTTTTTTTGGGGTTTATTGGAGTTTTAAAGGGAAAAAAGGGGGAGTTTTAAAAAGTTTTTTAAATTTTTTTTTTTGGGTTTGTGTTTTTACTTTTTTTTTTCTTTTTTTTTTTTTTTTTTCACATTTTTTTTTTCATCTCCCCAGTGGGGGTTTTTAACAGCAAACCCCACTGGGAAAAAGAAATGTTGGATTGGGTGTTTTGAAAAAAGGCGATCTGGCACAGCGTTACGGTGTGCACAGATCGCCATGGCAAAATATGACCCCAAAGCCCACCCAAAGGGATTTTGGGAATTTGGGGATGTCCCAAACTTTCCCGGATGCAATTTAACAGATCCGGGGGGGTTCGGTATGGAGCGGGTGGCGGGGATCTCTGCCGTTGCCTCGCCGATCGTAAAGGGAGAGGGAGCTCCCTCCCCCGGGTGCGCCTTCATTATTTTGGCCGGCCCTGACAGGCTGCCCGGGAATGATTTCATTTTTTTCCCCGCGGCCGGAGCCCTTCGGGGGCCCCCGGTGTTACGGCCCTGCGGCCACGGTAATTTACCGCTGGTTCCATTTCCCGGGTCGCGCGCGGCTCGCCCCCAAGCCCGCGCGATCGCCAGGGCGTATGCATACGTCCATTTGCGGGAAGTCACTTCCCGCTAGGGCGTATGCATACGCCCAATGTCAGGAAGGGGTTAAGATATTCCACGTCAAAATTAGCTCTGTATGAGATGATCTTATTATCAATATTAGTTTGCAAAGTAGGCCATGTCCCCACGGCACGGTTTTTCAGCCGATTTTTCAGCTGGTTTTTGGTTTTGAAAAACGGCTGACAAACATTATCACGTACCTTAGCGACCCTGGACGTATGAGTACGTCCCAGGGTCGCTAAGGAGCTGTACAGGGGGATCGCTCCGTGTTCCCGCCACACAAACGCCGGGTGTTAGTGGGCTAATTGCCGCTAACACCCGGCGGTTACAGCGCGGGGGGAGGGGGATGGGGGCGCCGCCGCTTTTTAACCCCTTAGACGCTGCGGCAAAGATGGCTAAATGAATGAAAAACGGTGCCGTGCCCCGTTCATCACTCCGATTGGGACATCAGCAGTGAGATCACTAAGTCCCAATCATCTAACATTACAGCGGGAAGCCTTGTGAAGGCCTCCGTCGCTGCCATGTTTTGAATTTCCCCACTTCCGGACCCAGGCAGGAAGTGGGGAAACCGCCATCTTGGTACACCGTAATGCATTGTCTATTCAATGCATTAGGCTGTATTAATGATCGCGCCCCCTAATGGTGAAGCCCCCTAAGCGGACTCAATGTTAAAGTAAAAAAATAAATAAATAAAGTTTTAAAGTGTAAAAAAAAGTATTAAAAGTTCAAATCACCCCCCTTTCGCCATTTTACAAATAAAAAAATAAAATAATAAAAAAGTTACATATATTGGGTATCACCGCGTCCCCAAAAAATCCGATCTATTAAAATATAATATCATTTATCCTGTACGGTGAAGACTGTAGAAGAAAAAAAATTCCAAACGCCAAAATTGCAGTTTTTTGGTCATTTCATGTCCCATAAAAATTGGAATAAATGTGATCAAAAAAGTCGCATGAATTCCAAACTGCTAGCAATAAAAAGTACACCAGCCCGCAAAAAATGCACCCTCACTGACGTCCGTAGGTGTTAGTACAAAAAAGTTATTGGTCGCACAAACCGGTGCCGCGGCGCAAGTTTCAAAAATAGAAAATGTTTGGAATTTTTTTACAGTACCGAAACATAACGGAAACCCTACATGTTTGGTATTGGCGGATGCATATCAACCTGTAGAATACAGGTAACACATTATATTTACCGAAGATTGAACGCCGTAAAAGCAAAACATCCGTAAACATGGCGAAAATAAGTTTTTTTTCACAATTTGTCCCACTTGGAATTTTTTGGGGATTTCCCAGTATATTCTATAGTACAGTGAATAACACCATTAGAAAGTACATCTTGTCCCGCAAAATAAAAGCCCTCATGTGTCTATGTAGGTCGAAAAAAAAAAAAGTTATGGTTT
>JAODAL010023211.1:0-32500 GCA_025379985.1 Phyllomedusa bahiana
ACGCTATAATATGCCCCCTATGTAAAAAGAATATAACACTAAATACGCCCTATGAAGTAGGGGTAATTGTGTTATGTTGTCTGGTGTTTATCAAGGTATTACCAGATTTCAGATTTATTAATTTCATCTGTTGTTTCCCCCCTCCTATCGGCACTGTTTTTCTATGTGACATTTGTTTCCCAAATACTTGGGGGGTTTTCCCTATTTGTTTTAGGAGGAATTGCTGAGAAATATTTGTTCTCTTTATGCCAAAATGGAAATAGTGAGGCGCAGCGGGGTCAGGGAGCAGCAGCTGCAGTCCATCCCTCTGGCGCTCACACTGTGACAGTAACCCGGTAGCGTAGATGCCGGACTGAGCGTCAGCTTTGTGGTCAGCATAACCTTTGCAAAGGGCAAAACAGCGGCTTCCGCCCGGGGTCTGTGCCAGGGGGGCCAGATTTTCATATTTAAAAAGGGAGTCAACCCTCAATAACAAACCACTGGCAACATAAAACACAGCCTATTTTTTCTGTTATCAGCCACCCCAACATTCCTTTGTGGAGAACCAATAGAGAAATCATACAGGGCAGAGGGGATAGAAGTGTACAGTTTATTTGCGTCCTATGATTCCTAAACCCCCAAACCCAACTGTAGGGGAACAGGGTATTGTTCAATAGGAGTCACATGATGTCGCCATTCCTACACGATACGAGGTCGTACATCATTACCTTCTATACGGTGAAACATAAAGGAGGCCTCTAGTGTTATGTACCTAAAGCAGAATTATCATACAGTGAAAAAGTATACAGCTTTCTAGAAAAGTTTTTGGGCCTTTTTTTATCAAAACTGTCTAAGCGGAAGAGCCTTGTTGCCCCATACGACCCTCAGAGCCCAGGCGACCGTCAGAGCCCGGGGGACCAGTCGACCCCCAAACGACCATCAGAGCCCCAGCACCATCAGACCCACCCACCAGTCAAGCCCCAGCCCCTCAAAAGCCCCCCCCACCATCAGAGCCCCGGGCCCCCAGCAGACCCAGGGACATCAGAGCCCCCGCCACCAGTCAAGCCCCGCCCAACCATCAAGCCCGCGCACCCTAAGCCCCAACCAGCAAGCCCGCGGACCCGTCAGAGCCCCCCCACCGTCAGAGCCCCGGCACCATCGAGCCCGTCGGGCCACCAGTCGAGCCCCGGCGACCCGTCAAGCCCGCAGCCACCTCAAGCCGCGGGGCCCCCATCAGAGCCCAAACCCCCAGTCAGAGCCCGCACCCCCCCCTCAGGCCCCACCCCCATCAAGCCCCACCACCGTCAGAACCCCACGACCGTCGAGCCCCAGCCACCATCAGAGCCCGCAGCCCCCACGACCCCAGCGCCGTCCGAGCCCGCAGCCACCATCGAGCCCCAGCACCAGTCAGAGCCCGCAGCGACCGCAGAGCCCCCAGCACCCGTAGAGCCCCAGCCCCCAGTCGACCCGCAGCCACCAGTCAGACCCCGCGCCCCAGTCAGGGGCCCGCAGCGACCAGTCAGAGCCCACAGCGACCAGTCAGAGCCCACAGCCACCAGTCAGAGCCCACGGCCACCAGTCAGAGCCCACAGCCACCAGTCAGAGCCCACAGCCACCAGTCAGAGCCCACAGCCACCAGTCAGAGCCCACGGCCACCAGTCAGAGCCCGCAGCCACCAGTCAGAGCCCACAGCGACCAGTCAGAGCCCGCAGCCACCAGTCAGAGCCCGCAGCGACCAGTCAGAGCCCGCAGCCACCAGTCAGAGCCCGCAGCCACCAGTCAGAGCCCGCAGCGACCAGTCAGAGCCCACAGCCACCAGTCAGAGCCCACAGCGACCAGTCAGAGCCCACAGCCACCAGTCAGAGCCCACAGCGACCAGTCCGAGCCCACAGCCACAAGTCAGAGCCCCCCGCCACCAGTCAGAGCCCCCCGCCACCAGTCAGAGCCCCGGCCACCAGTCAGACCTCACAGCGACCATCCGAGCCCACAGCGACCAGTCAGAGCCCCCAGCCACCAGTCAGGGGGCCCACAGCGAACCAAGTCAGAGCCACGCCACGTCAGAGCCCACACCCACCAGACATAGCCCGCAGCCACCAGTCAGAGCCCACAGCGACCACTCAGAGCCCACGGCCACCAGTCAGGCCCCAGCCACCATCCCAGAGCCCACAGCCACCAGTCAGAGCCCGCAGCGACCAGTCAGAGCCCACAGCGACCAGTCAGAGCCCGCAGCGACCAGTCAGAGCCCGCAGCGACCAGTCAGAGCCCGCAGCCACAACTCAGAGCCCACCGCCACCTGTCAGAGCCCTCATCCACCAGTCCGAGCCCTAGGCCACCAGTCAGAGCCCACCGCCACCAGTCAGAGCCCGCTGCCACCAGTCAGAGGCCACGGCCACCAGTCAGAGCCCGCAGCGACCAGTCAGAGCCCACGGCGACCAGTCAGAGCCCACGGCCACCAGTCAGAGCCCGCAGCCACCAGTCCCAGTCAGAGCCCACAGCGACCAGTCAGAGCCCACAGCGACCAGTCAGAGCCCACAGCCACCAGTCAGAGCCCAAGCAACCATTTCCAGACCCCGCAGCCACCAGTCAGAGCCGCGCAGCCACAGTCAGAGCCCGCAGCCACCAGTCAGAGCCCCGCCCCCAGTCAAGCCCACAGCCACCAGTCAGAGCCCACGGCCACCATTTAAGACCCACAGCGACCAATCAGAGCCCACAGCGACCAGTCAGAGCCCACAGCGACCAGTCAGAGCCCACAGCCACCAGTCAGAGCCCGCAGCCACCAGTCAGAGCCCCCCGCCACCAGTCAGAGCCCACAGCCACCAGTCAGAGCCCACGGCCACCAGTCCGACCTCCCAGCGACCAATCAGAGCCCACAGCCACCAGTCAGACCTCACAGCGACCAATCAGAGCCCCCAGCCACCAGTCAGAGCCCGCAGCCACCAGTCAGAGCCCACAGCCACCAGTCAGAGCCCGAGCCCGCAGCCACCAGTCAGAGCCCACAGCCACCAGTCAGAGCCCGCAGCCACCAGTCAGAGCCCACGGCCACCAGTCAGAGCCCGCGTGCCACCAGTCAGAGCCCGCAGCCAACAGTCAGAGCCCAGAGCCGCCAGTCAGAGCCCGCAGCCACCAGTCAGAGCCCACCGCGACGAGTCAGAGCCCACAGCGACCAGGCAGAGCCCGCAGCGACCAGTCAGAGCCCACAGCCACCAGTCAGAGCCCGCAGCGACCAGTCAGAGCCCACAGCCACCAGTCAGAGCCCACAGCGACCAGTCAGAGCACGCAGCCACCAGTCAGAGCCCGCAGCCACCAGTCAGAGCCCCACGGCCACCAGTCAGAGCCCACGGCCACCAGTCAGAGCCCCAGCCACCAGTCACCGCCCCACAGCCACCAGTCAGAGCCCACAGCGACCAGTCAGAGCCCACAGCGACCAGTCAGAGCCCACGGCCACCAGTCAGAGCCCGCAGCCACCAGTCAGAGCCCGCAGCCACCAGTCAGAGCCCACGGCCACCAGTCAGAGCCCACGGCCACCAGTCAGAGCCCGCAGCCACCAGTCAGAGCCCACGGCCACCAGTCAGAGCCCGCAGCCACCAGTCAGAGCCCACAGCGACCAGTCAGAGCCCGCGGCCACCAGCCCAGAGCCCAGGCACCCAGTCGGGAGCCCGCAGCCCCCAGTCAGAGCCCCCCGGCGACCAGTCAGAGCTCACAGCGACCAGTCATCAGAGCTCACAGCGACCAGTCAGAGCCACAGCCACCAGCCCAGACCCCACGGGCGGACCAGTCAGAGCCCAAGCCACCAGTCAGAGCCCACGGCCACCGTCGAGCCCACAGCGACCAGTCAGAGCCCCAGCCACCAGTCAGAGCCCACGGCACCAGTCATGAGCTTGGTTGCTTTAGGGCTCTGGTCGCTATGGGCTCTGGTCGCTGTGGGCTCTGGTCGCTATGGGCTCTGGTTGCTATGGGCTCTGGTTGCTCGCTATGGGCTCTGGTTGCTATGGGCTCTGGTTGCTATGGGCTCTGGTTGCTATGGGCTCTGGTTGCTATGGGCTCTGTTTGCTCGCTATGGGCTCTGGTTGCTATGAGCTCTGGTTGTTTATGGGCTTGGTTGTCGTATGGTTTGGTTGCTATGGGCTCTGGTTGGTTGCTCTGGGCTCTGGGTGGTTGCTTTGGGCATCATGGACAGTCTTACACTTAGCCAGTTTTGATAAATGAGGCCCAATGTGTTTCAATTCATCTCTTTCAAGACCTTTGCTTGCTGGCAGGGTATTGAACCCTCCAGATGCTGAAGACCATCCTGGATCATGCTGACACGTGCTTGTAATTGGTCCTGAAGATGAATGTCCAAGACGGTTTGTTAATACTGAATGGCTCCACTCACTGACAGCAAGCAGAGATATCGAAAATAGTGAAGAATTGTAACCTGCAGTAAATTAGTAATTTCATTGTGCAGTGAATACATAGTTTAGTGTATGGGAAGTTGGCGCCCCCTTTAATACATAGCTGTGGTCGAGAGGGCTGGTGATTTGGGCAGCACTTATGGACGCCATCAGGCGGGCTCTGAGCAGAGTTTATAGAAAGCACTGTTCAGCCACCATACCCTTGTTAGATGTACGTGCCCTTTACTTAAAGGGCAACTCCACCTGAACAAACCTACCAGTTTGAGCTTCGCTGCTGTCCGTGCATTTGCAGTATTATCTGCTTTTGTGTCTTGCCAGTTGCCTGGAGGAATGTCCCATCGGAAAATACGGAAGGGACTGTAAAGAGACCTGTGACTGTGTCAACGCCGTGCGCTGTTACCATGTCGATGGCGCCTGTTTATGTGAGGCCGGCTTCCTGGGGGCCAACTGTGAGGAGAGAATGTGCCCAACTACCAGCTATGGGCTACAGTGCCACCTACAGTGCCAGTGTGATGCCCAGCACACCAAGAGGTAAGGGGACAGCTGCTATATTACCCCCCTCCGTTAGTGGTTTGACTCTTTGTGATCTATGAGGCAATCCGAAATCTCCCTGTATACTTGCAGTAGTGTTGGAGGGGTGGGGGTAATATTTCTTCTTGAGTAGTGTAGGGAGCTTTATAGACCATGCAGTGCTTCCTGGGAAATGTAATATGCAAATAGGCTCTAATGGAGAGAGCTAAGACTCTGGCGCCACCTATTGGAAGATAATGTCCCTTCAATCCTCTCCAACCCATTCATGAGCTGTGAAGGTAGTGCCCTCTACTGGTCAATTAGAGGACAGATGGGCATCATATAAAAGTGAGAGATAATTGCACCAATTCTGCCGTCGCTGCCTTCCAGCTGCCACCCCATGACCGGCGAGTGCACCTGAAAGGCGGGCTGGGCCGGCCTGACCTGCAACGAGACCTGCCCTCATGGCTACTATGGAAGCAACTGCCAGGAGCCGTGTCTGTGCCTCAATGGGGGGTCCTGCGACAGTGAGAGCGGCCAATGCCACTGTGCCCCCGGCTTTACAGTAAGTCTGACTAAATGTACTAAAAAGAGAGAGATGCAAGAGGGGCAGGGAAGCGGGGGAGAGATGCAAGAGGGGCAGGGAAGCGAGGGAGAGGGGGAGAGATGCGAGAGGGGCAGGGAAGCGAGGGAGAGGGGGAGAGATGCAAGAGAGGCAGGGAAGCGGGGGAGAGATGCAAGAGGGGCATGGAAGAGTGGGAGAGATGCAAGAGGGGCAGGGAAGCGGGGGAGAGATGCGAGAGGGGCAGGGAAGCAGGAGAGGGGGGGAAAGCGAGAGGGGCGGGAAGGGGGGAGAGATCCAAGAGGGGCAGGGAAGCGGGGGAGAGATGCGAGAGGGGCAGGGAAGCGAGGGAGAGGGGGAGAGATGCAAGAGGGGCAGGGAAGCGGGGGAGAGATGCAAGAGGGGCAGGGAAGCGGGGGAGAGATGCAAGAGGGGCAGGGAAGCGGGGGAGAGGGGGAGAGATGCGAGAGGGGCAGGGAAGCGGGGGAGAGATGCAAGAGGGGCAGGGAAGCGAGGGAGAGATGCGAGAGGGGCAGGGAAGCGGGGGAGAGATGCAAGAGGGGCAGGGAAGCGGGGGAGAGATGCAAGAGGGGCAGGGAAGCGAGGGAGAGATGCAAGAGGGGCAGGGAAGCGGGGGAGAGATGCGAGAGGGGCAGGGAAGCGAGGGAGAGGGGGAGAGATGCGAGAGGGGCAGGGAAGCGGGGGGAGAGAGAGAGAGAGGGCAGGGGAAGCGGGGGAGAGATGCAAGCGGGGCAGGGAAGCGGGGGAGAGATGCAAGCGGGGGAGAGATGCAAGAGGGGCAGGGAAGCGAGGGAGAGGGGGAGAGATGCGAGAGGGGCAGGGAAGCGGGGGAGAGATGCAAGAGGGGCAGGGAAGCGGGGGAGAGATGCAAGAGGGGCAGGGAAGCGGGGGAGAGATGGAAGCGGGGGAGAGATGCAAGAGGGGCAGGGAAGAGATGCAAGAGGGGCAGAGAAGCGGGGGAGAGATGCAAGCGGGGCAGGGAAGCGGGGGAGAGATGCAAGAGGGGCAGGGATGCGGGGGAGAGATGGAAGCGGGGGAGAGATGCAAGAGGGGCAGGGAAGAGGGGGAGAGATGCAAGAGGTACAGGGCAGTTGTGTATGTGACCATTGTGCCCGCATCTATGTCAGGTAATAGGAGCACATTGTACTGGGACACTGGGTGATATTTGGTGAGGGAGAGGGATGAATAACGAGGGGGGTCCCGGATGCTGATGGTGGGTGAGGCCTTGTGCAGCACTCATAACATGTGCTTCTGTTGCTTTGTGTCAGGGGAGTCACTGCTCTCGCTTCTGTCCTGATGAAAGAAGGGCCGGTGTTCCAGACGGGGCCAGTGTAGAACACTGGCGTGTCCCCTTTGATGGCACTGGTGTTAAAGAAGGTAGGTAGCCCTCCAGCCTGCTGGGCATACACCTGCCATAGAGGTGGGGCTCAGAGCCTTTTAGGGAGCATTTTAAAAAGAAAAGAGCAGGAGGGTGCAAAAAATTTTAGAAAAGGAGGTAAAAGGGGGGGGGGGGGCGGGGGGAAAGGGGGGGGGGGAGGGGGGGGGCGGGGAAGGGGGGGAGGGGGGGGGGGGAGGAGGGGGCGGGGGGGGGGGGGGGGGGAAAAAAGGGGGGGGGGGGGGGGGGGGGGGGGGGGTGGGGGGGGGGGGAAAAAAAAAAAAGGGGGGAAAGGGGGGGGGGAAAGGGGGGGGGGGGAAAGGGGGGGGGGAAGGGGGGGGGCAAAGGGGGGGGAAGGGGGGGGGGGGAAAAAAGGGGGAAAAGGGGGGGGGGGAAGGGGGGGGGGGGGGGGCGGGGGGGGGGGGGGAAGGGGAAAAAAGGGGGGGGGGGGGTTTTCAAAGGGGGGGGGGGGGGGGGGGGGTAGGGGGGAAAAAAAGGGGGGGGGGGGGGGGGGAGAAGGAAAAAAGGGGGGGAAAAAAAAAAACAGGGGGGGCTAAAGGGGGGGGGGGAAAAATTTCAAGAGGGGGGGGAAAAGGGGGGGGAAAAGGGGAAAAAGGGGGGGGGGAAAAAAGGGGGGGGCCGGGGGGGCCCCCGGGGGGGGGGGGGGGTTTTTTTTCGGGGGGAAAGGGGGGGGGTTTTTTTTTGGGGGGGGGAAAAAGGGGAGGGGCCCGGGGGGGAAGGGGGGGTTTTTGGGGGGGGGGGGCCCAAAAAAGGGGGGGGGGGGGGGGGGGGGGGGAAGAGGGGAAAAACCCCGGGGGGGGGGAAATTTTTTTAAACCCCGGGGGCCCCCGGGGGGGGGGGGAAAAAAGGGGGGGGGGGGCCCCCCGGGGGGGGGAAAACCCAATCCAAAATTTGGGGGGGGGCCCTTTTGGGGGGGAAATTTTCCCCTTTTAAAAATTTGGAAGGGGGGGGGAAAAAATTTTTTTTTTTTTAAAAAAAGGGGAGGCCCCCCGGAAAAAAAAGGGGTTTTTTGTTTGGGGGGGGGGGTTTTTTTTTTAAACCCTTTTGGAAAGGGTTTTTTCCCGGGCCCCCTTTTAAAAAGGGGGGGGTTTTTCCCCCCTTTTTTTGGGGGGGGGGGGGCCCCCCAAAAATAAAAGGGGGGGGGGTTTTTTGGGGGGGGCCCGGGGGGCCCCAAAAAACCCATCCCAAAAAGGGGCAAAAAAGGGGGGGGGGGGAAAATTTTGGGGCCCCCCCAAAAAAAAGGGGGGTTTTTGGGGGCCCCCCCTTTTTCAAGTTTGAAGGGGGGGCCCCCGGGGGGGGCCCGGGGGAAAAAAGGGGGGGTTCCCTGGGTTTTTGGGGAAAAAATTTTTTTTGGGGGGTTTGTTTGGGCCCCCGGGGGTTTTTTTTAAAAATTAAAAATTAAAAAGGGGGGGGGTTTTTTTATTTTTAAAAAAGGGGCCCCCCGGGGTTTTTTTCCCTTTAAACCGGGGGAGGGGGAAAAAAGGGTTTTGGGGGGGGGAAAAGGGGTGGAAGGGGCCCCTTTTTTTTAACCCCCCCCGGGGTTTTGGGGTTTTTTTTGGGGGGGGGGGTTTTGGGGGGGGAAAAAAAAAAAAAGGGGGGGGCCCTTTTAAAAAATTTTGGGGTTTTTTTGGAAAAAGGAAAATTTTGGGAAAAAGGGGAAGGGTTTTTGGGGGGGGGGGAAAAAAAAAAATTTTTTTAAAAAAAGTTTAAAAAATTTTTTTGGGGGTTTTTTAAAAGGGAAAAAAAATTTTTGGGTTTTTTATTTTGAAAAAAATTGGGAAAAAGGGGTTTTTTTTAAATAAAGAAAAAATTTTTTTTAAAAAAAGGGGTTTTTTGGGGGTTTTTTTTTAAAAAAATTTTTTTTTAAAAAGGTTTTTGGGGGGGGGGTTGGGGTTTTTTAGGGTTTTTGGGTTTTTTAAAAAGGGGGTTTTTAGTTTAGGGTTTTAGATTTTTTAAAAAAAAAAAAGGGGGGGAAATTTTTTTTTAAAAAAAAATTGGGGGGAAAATTTTTTTTGGGGGGGGGTTTTTTTTAAAAAAAAAAAAAAAAGTTTTTTTAAAAAAAAAAAAAAAAAGGGTTAAAAAAAAAAAAAATTTTTTAAAAAAATTTTTTTTGGGGGAATTAAAAATTAAAAGGGGTTTTTTTTAAAAAAAAATTTTTAAAAAAAAAAAAAAAATTTAAAAAATTTGGTTTTTTTTTTTTGGGGGGGAAAAATTTAAAAAAATTTGGGGGGAAAAGGGGAAAAAAAAAAAATTTTAAATTTTAAAAAAAAAAATTTTTGGGTTTTTAAAATTTAAAGGGGGTTTTTTTTTTTAAAAAAAGGGGGGGGGTTTTTAAAAAAAAAAAAAAAACCCCCAAAAAAAATTTTAAAAAATTTTAAAAAAAAAAAAAAAAAAAATTGGGGAAGGGGGGTTTTTGAAAAAAGGAAAAAAAAAATTTTTTGGGGGTTAAAAAAAAAAAAGGGGGGAAAGGGGGAAAAAAAAAAATTTTTGGGGGGGGGGGGGAATTAATTTTTAAAAAAAAAAAAAAAATTTTTAAAAAATTTTTAAAAAAAAAAATTTTTTTTTTTTTAAAAAAAATAAGTTTTTGGGGAAAGGGGAAAAAAAATTTTAAAAAAAAAATTTAAAAAGGGGGGGAAAAAAAGGGAAAAAAAAATTTAATTTAAAAAAAAAAAAAAAAAAAAAAAAAAAGGGGGTTTTTTTGGGGGGGAAAGGGGGGAAAAATTTTA
The DNA here is from genome assembly GCA_025379985.1 of Phyllomedusa bahiana. Classification (NCBI taxonomy): domain Eukaryota; kingdom Metazoa; phylum Chordata; class Amphibia; order Anura; family Hylidae; genus Phyllomedusa; species Phyllomedusa bahiana. The sequence continues at coordinate 9,586 of JAODAL010023211.1, forward strand.
AAAAAATTTAAAAAAAATTTTGGGTTAAAGGGGGGGAAAAAGGGAAAAATTTTAGGGAAAAAAAAAGGAAACCCAAAAAAAAAAACCAATTTAAAAATTTTTAAAAAAAAAGGGGGGGTTTAAGGGGTTTTAAAAAAAAAAAAAAATTAAAAAAAAAATTTTTTTTAGGGGAAAAAAAGGGGGGGGTTTTGGGGGAAAAAATTTTTTAAATTTTTTTGGGGAAAAAAAAAAAAAAAATTTAAAATTAAAAAAATTTTAAAAAAAAAAAATTAAGGGGGAAAAAAAAAAGGAAAATTTAAAAAAAAAATTTTTAATTTTTTGGGGGGGGGGTTTTTTTAAAAAAAAACAAAAAGGGGGGGGGGGGGAAAAAAAAAAAAAAAAGGGAAAAAAAAAAAAAAAATTTGGGGAAAAAGGGGGAAAAAAATTTTTTTAAAAAAAATTTTAAAAAAAAAAAGGGGTTTGGTTTGGGGGGGTTTTAAAAAAAAATAAAATTTTTTGGGGGGGTTAAAAAAAAAAAAATTTTTTGGGGGAAATTTTTTTTAAAAAAAAAAAAAAATTTTGGTAAAAAAGGGGGGAAAAGTTTTTAAAAGGGGGGAAAAAATTTGGAAAAAAAATTGGGGGAAAAATTTAAAAAAAATAAAGGGAAAAAAAATTTTAAAAAAAAAAAAGGGGGAATTTGGGAAAAAAAAATTTTTTTTTTAAAAAAAAAAAAAAGGGAAAAAATTTTTTAAAAAAAAAATTTTTTTTGGTTTAAAAAAAAAATTTAAAAAAAGGGGTTTTTTAAAAAAAGGGGGGGGGGAAAAAAAAGGGAAAATTTTTTGGGGGGAGAAAATTTTAAAATTAAAAGGTTTTTGGGGGGGGAAAAAAAAAAAAATTTTTTAAAAAAAAAAACCCTTTTTAAAAAAAAAAGGGGGGAAAAAAATTGGGGGGGAAAAAAAAAAGGGGAAAAAAAATTTGGGTTTTAAAATTTTAAATTTAATTTTTAAAAAAATTTTAAAAAAAAATTTTTTAAATTTTTTTTAAAAAAAAAAAAAGAAAAAAAAAAAAAAGGGTATAAAAAAAAGGGGGGGGTTAAAAAAATTTTTTTTTTTTTTTAATTTTTTTTAAAAAAATTTTTTTTAAAAAAGGGGGAAAAAAAAATTTTTAAAAAATTTTTTAAAAAAAAAAAAAAAAAAAAAGGCAAAAGGGGGGAAAGGGGAAAAAAATTTTTTTAAAAAAGGGGGGGTTAAAAAGGGGGAAAGGGGGGGGAAAAGGGGGGGAAAAAAGGGGGGAAAAAAAAAAGGGGGGGGAAGGAAAATTTTAAAAAAGGGGGGGGGGGGAAAAATTTTTTGGGGGGGGGGGTTGGAAAAGGGGGGAAAAGGGGGGGGGGGGTGGGGTTTTTTGGAAAACCCCCCCTTTTTTTTTAAAGGGGGCCGGGGGGGGGGTTGGGGGGGAAAAAAAAAAAAAGGGGGGAGGAAAAAAGGTTTTTTTTGGGGGGGATTTGAAAAAGGGGGTTTTTTTTTAAAAAAAATAAAAAAAAGGGGGGGGGGGTTTTTTTAAAAAAAAAAAATTTTAAAAAAAGGGGGGGAAAAAAAAAATTTTAAAGGTTAAAGGGGGGGAAAATTTTTAAAAAAGGGGGGAAAAAAAGGGGGAAAAAAAATTTTAAGGGGGGTTTTTTTTAAAATTTTTTGGGGGGAAAAAAAAAGGGGGCCGGGGGGGGGGAAAAAAAAAATTTGGGGGATTAAAAGGGGGGGGGAAAGGGGGGGTTTTTTTTTTTTGGGGGGGGTTTAAAAAAGGAAGGGGGGGGTTTTTTTTGGGGGGAAAAAAAAATTTTTTTTTAAAAAGGGGTTTGGGGTTTTTTTAAAAGGGAAAAAAAAATTTGGGAAAAAGGGGGAAAGGGGGAAAAAAAATTTTTTTTTTAAAAAAAAGGGGGGGTTTTTAAAAAAAAAATTTTTTTGGGAAAAAAAATTTTTTTTGGGGGTTTAAAAAAAAAGGGGGGGGGGTTTTTTAAAAAAAAAATTTTTTGGGGGGGGTTTTTTTAAAAAAGGGGGGTTTTTTTTAAAAAAAAAAATTTTGGGGGGGGGGGAAATTTTTAAAAAAGGGGGGGGGGGGAAAGGGGGGGGAAAAAAGGGGGGGAAAGGGGGGGAAAAAGGGGGAAAAAAGGAAAATTTTTTTTTAAAATTTAAATTTGGGGGAAAGGGGAAAAAAGGGGGGAAAAAAGGGGGAAAAGGGAAAAAAAATTTTTAAAAAAAAAAATTTTTTTTTTTTAAAAAGGGGTTTTTTTTGGGGGGAAAAATTTTTGGGGGGGGGAAAAAAAAAAAGGGGGAAATTTAAAATTTTTTTTTAAAAAAAAAAAAGGGGCAAGGGAAAAATTTAAATTGGGGGGGGGAAAAGGGGTTGGGGAAAAAAAAAGAAATTTAAATTTGGGGGGGGGAAAAGGTGGGGAAAAAATTTTAAAAAAGGAAAGGGGAAAAAAATTTAAAAAAAAGGGAAAGGGGGTTTTTTTTGGGGGAATTTAAAAAATTTTTTTTTTAAAAAAAATTTTTAAAGGGGGGAAAAAAGGGGGAAAAAAAAAGGGGGGGAAAAGGTTTTTTGGGGGGTTTTTTTTAAAAAATTTTTTTTTAAAAGGGGGAAAAATTTTTTTTAATTTAAAAAAGGGGGGGAAAAAAAGGGGGTTTTTTTAAGGTTTTTTGGGAAAAAAAAAAAAATTTTTAAAAAAGGGTTTTTTTTGGGGGGGGGGGGTTAAAAAAAAAAATTGGAAAAGGGAAAAAAAAAGATTGGGAAAAATTTAAAAAAAAAAAAAGGGGTTGGGGGGGGAAAAAAAAAAAAAGGGGGGGGGGTTTTTTAAAGGGGAAAGGGGAAAAAAAAGGTTTGGGGGGGGGGCCGGGGGGGGTTTTTAAAAAGGGGTTTTTGGGGGGGGGAAAAAATTTTGGGGGGGGAAAAAAAGGGAAAATAAAAAAAAAATTTTTTGGGGGGGGGAAAAAAAAAATTTTTTTTTTTAAAAAAAAAAATTAAATTTAAAAAAAAAAAATTTTTTTAAAAAAAAAATTTTTTTTTGGGGGGTTTTTTTTTTAAAAATTTTTTGGGGGGGATTTAAAAGGGGGGGGGGTTTTTTTAAAAAAAAAAAAAAAAAGAAGGGGGGGTTTTTTGGGGTTTGGGAAAAAAGGGTTTTTTAAGGGGGGGTTTTTTTTTAAAATTAAAAAAAATTTTTTTGGGGGAAAAAAAAAAAATTTGGGGGGGAAAAAAAGGGGGGAAATTTTTTGGGGTTTTTGGGAAAAAAATTTTTTAAAAAAGGGGGGGGGGGCAAAAAAAAATTTGGGGGGGGGGGGGGGGGGGGGTTAAAAAAAAATTTTTTTTTTTATTTAAAAAAATTTTTTTAAAAAAAAAGGGGGGGATTTTTAAAAAAAAAGGGGAAAAAAAAAAAAGGGGAAATTTAAATTTGAAAAAATTTTTTTTTTTAAAAAAGGGGGGGAAAAAAATTTTTGGGGGGAAAAAAAAAGGGGGGGGTTTTAAAAAGGGGGGGGGGTTTTTTTTTTGGGGGGGGAAAAAATTTTTTGGGGGGGGAAAAATTTTTTTTTTTTGGGGGAAAAAAAAATGGGGTTTTAAAAAAGGGGGGGGTTTTAAAAAAAGGGGGGGGGAAAAAAATTTTTTTTTAAAAAAAAGGGGGGGAAAAATTTTTGGTTGGGGAAAAAGGGGGAAAGGGGGGGGGAAAAAAAAAAAAGGGGGGGGGGGGGGAAAAAAGGGGGAACAGGGGGGTTTTAAAAAAAAAGGGGGGGGAAAAATTTTGGGAAAAAAGGTAAAAGGGGGGGGGGGAAAAAAAGGGGGAAAGGAAAGGGAAAAAAGGGGGAATTTTTAAAAAAGGGTAATTTTAATTTAAAAAATTTTTTAAAAAATTTAAAAATTTTTTTTAAAAAAGGGGGGGGGGGGGAAAAAGGGGGGAAATTTTTGGGGAAAAAAAGGAAAAATAAAAAGGGGGGGGGGGAAAAAAAATTTTTTTTTTGGGGGGGGGGGTGGGAAAAAAGGGGGGGGGAAAAAAGGGAAGGGGGGTTTTTTTGGGGAAAGGGGGGGGAAAAAAAAGGGAAAAAGGGGGGGGTTTTTTAAAAATTTTGGGGGGAAAAAAAAAAAGGGGGAAAAGGGGGGGGGGGGAAAGGGGGGGGTTTTTTTTTTTAAGGGAAAAAAAAATGGGGGTTTGGGGGGGTTTTTAAATTTTTTTAAAAAAAAGGGGGGAAAAAATTTGTTTTTTTAAAAAAAAAATTTTTTTTAAAAAAAAAAAAAGGGGGGTTTTTTTTTAAAAAAAAAAAAAAAAAATTAAGGGGAAAAAAAAGGGGGAAAAAAAAAATTTAAAAAAAGGGGAAAAATTTTTGGGGGGAAAAAAAAAAGGGGGGGAAAAAAAAAAAAAAAGGGTTTAAAAAAAAATTTTAAAAAAAAAGGGGGGAAAAGGAAAAATTTTTTGGGGGGGGAAAAAAAAAAATTTTTTTTTTAAAAATTGGGGGGGGGAAAAAAAAAAAAAAAAGAGTGGGGGGAAAAAAAATTTTTTAAAAAAAGGGGGGAAAAAAAAAAAGGGAAATTTTTGGGGGGGGAAAAAAAGGGGGGGGGGGGTTTTTAAAAGGGGGGGGAAAAAAAAGGGGGAAAAAAAAAAATTTTATAAAATGAAATAAAAAAAAAAAAAAAAAAAAAATTTTTTTAAAAAAAGGGGTTTTTAAAAGGGTTTGGGGGAAAAAAGGGGGGGTTTTTTGGTTTTTAAAAAAAGGGGGGGTGGAAAAAAAAAGGGGGGGAATTTTTTGGGGGGGGGAAAAAGGGGTTTTTAAAAAAGGGGGGTTTTTTAAAAAAAAAAAGGGGAAAAAAAAGAAAAAAATTTTTTTTTGGGGGGGGGGAAAAATTTAAAATTTTGGGGGGGGTTTTTTAAAAAAATTTTTGGGGGGAAAAAAAAAAGGGGGGGGGTAAAAAAAAAAATTTTTTTTAAAAAAATTTTTTGGGGGGAAAAAAAAAGGGGGAAAAAATTTTATTTTTAAAAGGGGGGTTTTTTAAAAAATTTTTTTTAAAAAAAAAAATTTTTTAAAAAAAAAAGGGAAAAGGGGAAAAAAGGGGGGAAAAAAAAAATTTAAAAAAAAAAATTTGGGGGGGGTTTTGGGGGGGGGAAAAAAAAATAGGGAAAGGGAAAAATTGGATTTTGGGGGAAAAAAATTTTGGGGGTTTTAAAAGGGGGGGGGGAATAAGGAAAAGGGGGGGGGGGGGGGTTTTAAAATTTTGAAAAAAAAAATTTAAAAATTTGAAAAATTTTAAAAAAAGGGGGTTTTTGGAAAAAAAAAAAAAATGTTAAAAAAAAAGGGAAAAAAAGGGGGGGGGAAAAAAAAAATTTTTGGGGGAAAAAAAATTTTTTAAAATTTTTTTTAAAAACAAAAGGGGGGGGGAAAGGGGGGGGGGGGAAAAAGGTTGGGGTTTTTTAAAAAAGAAATTTAAAAGGGGGGGGAAAAAAAAAATTTTTGGGGGGGGGGGTAAAAAGGGGGGAAAAAAATTAATTGGGTTTAAAGGGGGGTTTTTTTGGGTTTTTTTTGGGGGAATTTTTGGGGGGGGAAAAAATTTTGGTTGGGGGGGGTTTTTGGGGGGGGGGAAAAAATTTTTTTTTGGAAGGGTTTTTTTTTTTGGGGGGGGGTTTTTGGGGGGGTTTTATGGGGGGGGAAAAATTTTTTTTGGGGGGGAAAAATTTGGTTTTTTTGGGGGGGGGAAAAAAAAAAAAAGGGGGGGGGGGTTTTTTTGGGGGGGGTTTAAAAAAAAGGGGGGGGGGGTTTTTTTTTTTTGGGGGGGGGGGGGGGTTTGGTTGGGGGGTTTTTGGGGGGGAAGGGGGTTGGGGGAAAAAATTTTTTTTGGGGGGGGGGGGGGGGGGGAAGGGTTTTGTTTTTTTTAAAAGGGGGTTTTTTTTGGTTTGGGGTTTGGGGGAAAAAAGGGGGGGGGAAAGGGGGGGGGGGGGGGGTTTTTAAAAAATGGGGTTTTAAAAAAGGGGGGAAAAAAAAATAAAATTTAGGAAAAAAGGGGGGGGGAAGGGGGGGGGGGGAAAGGGTTAATTTAAAAAAAAATTTTTTTTTTAAAAAGGGGGGGGGTTAAAAATTTTTTTTTTGGGGAAAAGGTTTTTTTTGGGGGGGGGAAAAAGGGGAAAAAAAAAAAAAAAAAAGGGAAAAAAAAAAATTTGAAAAAAAAAGGGGGGAAAAAAAAGGGAAAAAAAAAAAAAAGGGGGGTTTTTTTTTTTAAAAAAAAAAAGGAAAAATTTTTTGGGGTTTTAAAAAAATTTGGGAAAAAAAAAATTTTGGGGAAAAAAACCCAAAAAAAAGGGGGAAAAAAAAAAAAACGGAGAAAAAAAAAAAAAAATTTAAAAAAAGGGGGGAAAAAAAGGAAAAGGGGGTTTTTTGGGGGGGAAAAAAGGGAGGGGGGGGGAAAAAAAAAAAAAAAAGGGGGGAAAAAAAAAGGGGGGAAAAAAAAAAAAAAAGGGGGGAAAAAAAAAAAGGGGGGGGGGGTGGGGAAAAAAAAGGGAAGGGGGTAAAATTTTTTTTAAAAAAAAAAGGAAGGGGGGGGGGAAAATTTTTTTTTAAAAAAAAATTGGAAAGGGGGGGAATTTAAAAAAAAAGGGAAGGAAAAAAATTTTTTTAAAAAAAAAAGAAATTTTTTGGGGGGAAAAAAAAGGGGAAAAAAAAAAAAAGATTTTGGGGGAAAAAGGGGGGGGTTTTTTAAAAAAAAAAAAGGGGGTTTTTTTGGGGGGGGGGGGAAAAAAAAGGGGGGGTTTTGGGAAAAAAAATTAAAAATTAAAAACCCGGGGGAAAAAAAAATTTTTTTTTAAAGGGGGGAAAAAGAAAAAAATGGGGAAAAAAAAAAAAAGATGGTATTACTGGAATTGTACCGACCTTCAGAATACAGATCACACATAATTTATACTGAAGAGTGAACGCCGTAAAACAAAACCCCCACATAAATGGTGCAAGCACTTTTTTTTTTTTTTTTTTACACATTTCACCTCAGAACTAGCATTCTATTTTGGTTTCCCAGTACAATCTATGGTACTGACAATGGCACCATTAAAATAATTCTTGTGTGGCAAACAACAAGCCCCAAAGGTCTATGAAGAGGGAAATATAAAAAAAAAAAGGAGGAAAAAAACTAACATGCCAAAAAATTATGACCAGCCAGCAAAAAGAAGTTAAAGGGGTTGTCTCACTACAGACATTGATGGCATATCGCTAGGATACCTGTCTCCTAGATGAGCCCAGAAACCTGTCTGTTCTGTACGGAGAGGTGGTCTGGACTCTCCCATAGACATGAATAGGGGTTCCCAGTATAGAACGTTCTGAATGGAGAGGTGGTCGGGACTCTCCCATAGACATGAATGGAGAGGTGGTCGGGACTCTCCCATAGACATGAATGGAGAGGTGGTCAGGACTCTCCCATAGACATGAATGGAGAGGTGGTCGGGACTCTCCCATAGACATGAATGGAGAGGTGGTCGGGACTCTCCCAAAGACATGAATGGAGAGGTGGTCGGGACTCTCCCATAGACAAGAATGGAGAGGTGGTCGGTACTCTCCCATAGACATAAATGAGAGTTCCCAGTATAGAACCTTCTGAACAGAGAAGTGGTCAGGACTCTCCCATAGACATGAAGAGGATTTCCGGGTTTAGCCGAGCAGCGATGCTAAACCGTAATCGGAACTCTCGTTCATGTCTATGGGAGAGTCCCGAACACCTCTCCATTCATGTCTATGGGAGAGTCCCGACCACCTCTCCATTCATGTCTATGGGAGAGTCCCGACCACCTCTCCATTCATGTCTATGGGAGAGTCCCGACCACCTCTCCATTCATGTCTATGGGAGAGTCCCGACCACCTCTCCATTCATGTCTATGGGAGAGTCCCGACCACCTCTCCATTCTAAACAGAGAAGTTTCAGGGCTTGTTTAGGAGATAGGTTCTGGTCCCAGAAGTGGGACCCAGACCTATCAGACAATTATGTCATATCCTAGCAATATGCCATAAATATCTGTAGTGAAACAACCCCTTTTAAAGACAGACCTTCATTTGGTCATGCGCCGTCTTCGAGGTCCTGGCCTACACCTGGGATGGAGAGATTGGCCGTGTGGGATGTAGGGGATAGAAAGCTGATATCCTATGCTCTGATCTGCTCACATTATATGTGGACATGTAGTTTATACACTTTGAATAAATATGACATGTATGTGTGACATGGGCATGCTGTAAACTGTATTAGTCACATTTAATGATGTATCTTCTGAATTGTTTGTAATGCACAATGTGTTCTGCTATGTGTAGTCTGCCCCCTAGGGATGTACGGAGAGAACTGTATAAACAAATGCAGGTGCCAAAATGGAGCCGAATGTGATCATGTGACTGGGAAGTGCTCCTGTCTGCCAGGATATTATGGACCCCACTGTGATAATCGTAAGTGGACATGCCTGAGTCAGATTCCTGCTTTTTTAGCTGTGCTCTATTAGGGCTCCTATTATGACCACTGACTCCAGCTCAGCTGCAGTGTCTATTAGAGTGTGAGGTAGTCTGAAATCCAGCTCCACCTCTGGATTGTACTCCTATGCCGTAATATGCTCCTTTTTCTATATAGCAGTAGTAATATGTACTATGTTGTTCACCAACAGGCTGCCCTCCTAGGACCTACGGGCTCAAATGCTACCAGGTCTGTGACTGTCTCCACAATTCCACCTGTGACCATGTGACTGGTCATTGCCACTGTGAGGCTGGTCGGTCCGGTGCACGCTGTGAAAAAGTTATCTGGATGGTAGATGATGTACTCCTTATGTAGAGTAAATCTGTGGACCTTCAGAGCAAGGAGTCATGTGGTGACCATGTCCCTAGCTGTGGAGAAATAGCTTAAAGGTTTTTCTAAAGGACACGTCTTGAGGTCCTGGACCTAATGTAATATCTGACTTAGAGACCCACACAGTGACCATATATAATACTTCTGTCCACTTATAAAGTCCAGTTATACTGTCATAGAGTAAATCTATAGTAGACCTTTAGATCAAGGACCAAATCCATGGTCACGTGTCATAGAGAAGAGATGGAGGAATATCTTAAAAGCTCTTCTGAAGACCAAGGACACGGCTAATGTAATATATTTAGTGTGGAGCCACACAGTGACCATATATAATACTGCTGTGCGGTTATAAAGGCCAGCTGCACTGCTGTAGAGTCATTCTTTAGACCTTTAGATCAAGCAGTTATACATGGCCAAATCCATGGTCTCCTCTCTCACACGTCATAGAGAAGAGATAGAGGAGTAGCTTAAGTTCTGAAGGACATGGCTTGATGCCTAGTGTAATATCTTTACTGTGGAGCCACACAGTGACCACATATAATACTGCTGTGCACCTATAAAGGCCAGCTGTACTGTCATAGAGTCATTCTTTAGACCTTTAGTTCAAGCAGTTATACATGATCAAATCCATGGTCTCCTCTCTCACACGTCATAGAGAAGAGATAGAGGAATAGCTAAAGATCTTCTGAGGAACTGGGCCTAATGTAATATCTGTACTAAGGACCCTATATAGTACTGTTGTAATTCTTAGTAATTCTGAGTAATTCTTTAGACCTTTAGCTCAAGCAGTTATACATGACCATATCCATGGTCTCATCTCTTACATGTCATGAGGAAGAGGTGGAGGAATAGCTTACGTTCTGAAGGACACGGCTTGAGACCTAGTGTAATATCTTTCCTGTGGAGCCACACAGTGACCATATATAATACTGCTGTCCACTTATCAAGTCCAGTTATACTGTCGAAGAGTAATTCTTTAGACCTTTAGATCAAGCAGTTACACATGACCATAGCCATGGTCTCATCTCTTACATGGGGAAGAGATAGAGGAATGTTTTAAAGGGGGTTTTTGCCACCATGTAATGTTTTGTGGAACCCCAAAATGGGTTTAATCATTTTCTAAATTAAAGGGGATTAAAAAAAGTGAAAAACCCGAGAGCTACAGCATTTCCAACCCCCCTGGTTACCACAAAACTTCCCCAAATCAAGACCCAGAGCTAAAGGGGATGCTTTTGTGAACACTTCTATCTAAACAGGCAGAATAATGGGGCTTTTAAGGCCCGGGGGCAATAGTTTTTTTTTTGAACGAATAACTAGTGTATGTTATTTAAACCTGCATTATTTTGAAAAGCTTTCATTTTTGCTGTTTAGAATAGGTGTTTTTCCTTTTGTATACAGAATTCACAAGTTTTTAGTTTTTATATTTGAGTAACATTCACAGGGTCCCCTTATGCAGCTCTTGCCTGGTGGTGTGGGCGGGGTGCTCCTGTCTCTTGCTGCGTGTTTGTTTCATTACATAGCGCTTAGCAATAAGGTTTCTCCTGACAGGCCCTCTAGGGGGCTGTGTCTTGCTGTAAATCCACGTTTTATGTTATTAGTTCACTTAAGTTTTTGAACCTCCCTTGGATTCCCACCCCCCCCCCCTCTCCCTCTCTCCACTGCAGCTTCATGACTCAGCTGATTTGTTGACATCTTGCTCTCATACTGAACGGAGGTCAGTACTTGGTCTGGTGGCAAATCCCCTTTAAGTTCTAAAGGACAGTACTTTAGGCCTAGTGTAATATATTTAGTGTGGAGCCACACAGTGACCATATATAATACTGCTGTCCAGTTATCAAGTCCAGTTATACTGTCGTAGAGTAATTCTTTAAACCAAGCAGTTATACATGATCATATCCATGGTCTCATCTCTTATGTCATGGAGAAGAGATGGAGGAATATCTTAAGTTCTGAAGGACACGGCTTGATGCCTAGTGTAATATATTTACTGTGGAGCCACACAGTGACCATATATAATACTGCTGTGCACCAATAAAGGCCAGCTGCACTGCTGTAGAGTCATTCTTTAGACCTTTAGATCAAGGAGCTCTACCTGACCATATCCATAATCTCATCTCTCACTTGTCATGGAGAAGAGACAGAGAAATAGTTTAAAAGTTTTTCTGAAGACCAAGGATACAACTTGAGGTCCTGGGCCTGATGTACTATCTGTACTAGAGACCCACACAGCGAACCATATATGGTACTGCTGTCCACTCATGTGACCGATGGGTCTAGTCTCCACAGGACTTGGGCCAACTGCATCTCCTGCATCCACTATATCTACAGCATCATTGGAGAATGGTATTGACTGATGGAGGAATGGTCAGCTGTGTTTGGCTTTTCCTTTGGCCTTCTCCTTTGACAACCATCTTCTGTAGCATGGTTCACATAGCTGCTCCCGGTGGTGGGTGATCGCCCCACTTTCTTAGTGTATCACCCTCTGTGGCTAGAACAAGGCTGCCTCGTCTAGTTGCGCCAAAAAGATGAATGTTCCTCCATCTCCACGTCTGGGGAAAACTTCCATCCGTTCCTTTTCTGTGTGGCGAAAGGGAAGCAACAGCCCTTTTGGGTTTCCACTGGAGCATCACTCTTGAAAGGCAGGAGGAGCACTCCAATGGCCCCACAATCTGTTGTGTTACAGATATCCCTCATGACTATTCAAACGAATTGTAATGTCCTTTCTATACAGCATCTGATGTCCCGTTCACAATGGTTCCGAAAACGTCCGTGACCGCCGATTCCATCGGACCCATGATTGGCATCATCGCTTTAGTCATCTTGGTGGTGGCACTTCTTGCTTTATTTCTGGTCTACCGGCACTGGCAGAAGGACAAGGAGAGCCGTAACCTGGCGGTGGCGTACACGTCTACTAGACCAGCCAGCTCCGTATATGAAGTTCCAGGTTGGTACACCATAACCATGCTGGACGTTCATAGTACATCTAGAAGCCAATGGTCTAATGGTCTTTGTCTTTACAGACGTGCCTCCAAGCTATATGCACTACTACACCAACCCCAGCTATCACACGCTGTCCCAATGTGGCCCCAACCCACCGCCGGTGCCAAGCAACCAGGACAGACCAGGCTCCAAGAAGGTAATCATGTTTTTATGGTCTTTCTTGAGTATAACTAGTGCAATCCACCAGGTCAGCTATGAAAAGCCCTTCTAAGGGGCTCCCAGATCTATGTGATACCAAACCCAATTTTTTTTTTTTTCAAATATCAAGATTTCATAACATTGACCATTAAAAATAAATCAGAAATTTCCCCCTACTTTTTTATTGTCTATAGCAGGGTTCTCCAACTCCAGTCCTCAGGACCCACCAACAGATCATGTTTTCTGGCTTTCCTTAGCATTGTAAAAGGTGATGTATTATGGGTCAGGCATTCTGGGGGATCTGAAAACTGACCTTTGGGGGGCCCCTGGGGACGGGAGGGGGAACACTGGTCAAAGTTTACTTACAGAGGGGGAAAAATTTAATTTTTTTCTCGTTTCAATTGCATTTTTTTTTCAGATGAATCCTCATTTCTCTAACGTGATGAATGCAGAAAGAGAGAGGAGAGCCCCTACGTCCGGACCCCCAAATCTCCCCCTGCCAGCTAAAGGAAACATCAGGCTGCGCTTAAAGGTACATGAGAATCAAGGGAGCAAATAAAGGGGGGTCGTCACAGCGGGGACTTTCCCCAAGGGGTTTTTGAACGGAAAAATTTCCGAAATTTTTGTCCTCCCGTTATTAGGTCAGCGGGAATCCTTGTTATTCTGTTTTTCTTTGTTTTTCTTCGGAAATTTGCATACAATGTTGGGGGACCCTGATTGTCAGCGCCCGGTCCCCCCCTAAGTCATCGGAACTCTATAAAGCCAGCTAAAAAATGGCACTGGTTGCAGAGTTAATAGAAAAGGGGCCCTTTTTTATTTCCCGTTCAAAGGTGCCCTGTCTTGTTATTTTTGCTTAAGCTGACCTATGCGCCCGAGCTCATTACCTACTCATAAAGCTCAGCAAAAAATTACCGGGGTTGAGAGTAAAATGTAGGGTTCCCTGTTTATTTCCCCGGGGGGGATTGCTCTGTCCTGTCTATTGTTGCTTGTCAGCTGACCTGGCCCCGAGCACCGACATCATTTGCTATCAAAGGTCAGCTGAAAATAGAGCCTGGTAGCAAAAAACAAATTGGGTCCTTTTAGTTCTTTGTGTGGGTTTCCTCTGCCCTGTTATGTAAAATTCTTTTTCGCGGTTGAAGTATCTTGTTTCAGTCTTGTTTGGTCTTTGTAGTTTTTGAAAAATATACATTTGGTGTTTGTCTAGTTTATGTTGGGCACTGCTCGGGACTTGCTGGGTCCCAAAGCCACTTGCTGTGTTGGGGCTAGTTGTAGCTGAGGGACAAATTTGAGGGAAATGCTTTAGGGATAACATCAGGCATCGAGGTTCCCTTTGTTAGGAGTAGTCATAGGGTGAGCTTTTGAGGGATAGCATTAGGGACAGTTTAGTTAACTAGGGACAGTTATTGCTATTACTTTCCCGTTCCTGGAGTATAGACGCATTGACTCTCCACATGTCTTTGTCCACCCGCTGTCTGTTTTTGGGATCGTTAGGGGTGGTCTTTTTTTTAGCTTCTTAGCTGTTTTGTGGGGCACTATGTGTTTTCTGTGTTGCTTGTTGTTGTTGGGAGTCCACCAGCGTCATTACACAATGATGTAACCTTGGGGCAAAAAAACCTGCAAAAATTTTGAGGCCTCATTAAAGGGGTTTTCCCCCCAAAAACAAAAATTACTGTAAAAACGGGTTCACAAACTTAGCTGACCATGCATAAGAATTAGGAGGGCGGCGCTTGTGGTCCCCTTACTTTAGGGGGCTCCGAATTAGCTGAGCACACAACCCCCGGCAAAATTCTCAATGACTTTGTTCATGGGAAAAACCCTTTTAAATCGCCGTTTAGGAAAATATGGTTGGTCCATGTAAGTAAAAGGGGAAAAATACGTGGAAATCCCCCAAAGAAACATTTATGCTATCTATCATACTTAAAAAAATTTTAGACTCTCGGTTTTAATATTTGATCAAAAAATGTTTTTAACTGCCCCCGCTTTCAACGGATCTCAAATCGGGAGTCCCCAAAAAAAGCTTACCTCTCAATAGAGCCCCATTAGGCCCCCACTGGGGAAACCCACCTCCAAATACGAGAGAAAAAAAAAAGAAAAACACCAGACTTGCAACTGCACTTCTTATGACAGCCCGTGAGAGTTGGGGGTTTTTTTTTTTTTTCTCTCTGAAAAAAGGAGGTCGGTTGAACCGTGTAGGCCCGGAAATTTTGGTCTATTGAGAGGTAAAAAAGTAGGACTGCCCTTTTAGATCAGTTGAAAATTTGGGGCAGTTAAAAATCTTTTGATAAAAAAATTTTTGAACCAGAGTCTCAAAGTTTTTTCTGAGTAAGTAAATGATCCCTATTACTCTTTTTGCTTGAAGGGATGAGGGGCCCCCCAAAATTTCAGAAGATCTTCAATGTTTTGAACAGTTTTTTGGATTTTTGGCAAATGTGCAGCTCAGAGAAAGTTCCCGTGGGGGTTTTGGAAAGTTCGAGACGAACATTTGTTTAATTTTTTAACAGCTGAGAGCTGTCCTTGTTCCCCACTGACCCACTGTGAGCATGTTGTATGTTAGGAACATCTGGTGGACTCATCGACCGAACACATATTGGCCGCAACCCCACACACTTTTCACATTCAATAATCCCCAAATTTTTTTCTTCCCCCACCCACATGTTCTTAAACCTGGCTTCCCAAAGGATTTTAAAAAAAATTTTTCCTTTGTATTCTTTTCTGGGTTCCTATTTGGTGGCTGGTAATAAATGGGACGTTACAGGGGGTTTATAGGAGTCCAAAAAATGGGGTTTGGTCCAATTAAAAGAAGCAACCCCTGCTGTATAAAAAATGATTCCCGTCCTTACCTACTATGACCCCACATCTCTCTGCCAACATGTGGTTAGTTATAGTACTGTATGGATCACCAATGATGACACAGTTTAGATGGTGGGTAGCAGGTGGCTGAATATTTAACTAGAACCAATGGGCAAGTTTTTTTATTTTTCTACCTACAAGCCTGATTTACAATGGCCAGACTCCTAGCCAAAACCTTTAAGAGTCTGGACCCCTAAATTCAGCAGTAAAGTTAGCATCTATGTAGATGATCATACAGTCAGTGCCAAGTCCCTGGTGGATATGTAATAAGTGTCTTGATCACTGGTGGTCCAGTGGTTTTCTGATACATGCTAATATTCCTGGAAAACTGACAGCCCTATGCATATAAAAAATTACATATATTCCTGGAAAACTTTTTGTAGATTTTTTTGGGATTTTTTTTTATTTCAGCAGTCCTATGCAAATAAAAATTACATATATTCCTGGAAAACTTTTTCTTTTGTTGCTGAATTTTTGGCAATATTTTTTCTTTTATTTCGCCATATTTCGGCAGTCCTATGCAATTAAAAATGACATTCCTGGAAATGTTTTTTTTTCCTTTTAACTTTTTGGCAATATGTATTTTTTTTACATTTTATCAGTCCTATGCTAATTAAAAATTACATATATTCCTGGAAAAATATTTTTGGCAATAGTTTTTTTTATTTCAGCAGTCCTATGCAAATAAAAATTACATATATTCCTGGAAAATTTTGGTTAAATTTTTGGCAAAAATTTTTTCTTTTATTTCAGTAGTCCTATGCAATTAAGAATGACATATAGTCCTGGAAATGTTTTTTCTTTGAACGTTTTGGCAATATATTTTTTTTACGTTTTGTCAGTCCTATGCAAATTAAAAATGACATATTCGTGGAAAAATATTTTTTGCCAATTTTTGGGCAATAGTTTTTTTTTTTTTATTTCAGCAGTCCCATGCAAATAAAAATTACATATATTCCTGGAAAAATTTTGGTTAAATTTTTGGCAATATTTTTTTTTTTATTTCAGCAGTCCTATGCAATTAAAAATTACATATAGTCCTGGAAAACTATCTTTTTGTCGAATTTTGGGCAATTAATTTTTATTTCAGCAGTCCTATGCATTTAAAAATTACATATAAAATATTATCCTTTAGCTGTGTGAGAGAACTTTTGTTTGGCAGGGCAGACTAATCTCACTTCAGCTGCTAGTTATCTCTACATCGTCTCATTACAAATAGTAGGTAATGACAGTGATGGCTCTATTATTCTCTCCACAGGGATAGATAAAATTATACTAAATTAGAAGCAATGCATGTTAGGAAAATAGGGTAATCTTTTTCTGCACTGACGGGGAGTTTTTTTTTTTCCACACTTATCAGGTAATTGTTGGTAATATTTACACTTCTCAGACCAGAGTGGACCAAAAAGAAGAACCATCAAGCGACTCTCTCACTGCTGTGCTATTGGAGCTCACAGAAGGGAAGTCAGAGAGACTAATGCACATACGGGAACTTATAAAATTATATAAAGAAAAAACCTAATAAAACATCCATATAATGGTCAATATGTGAAGAAAAATTTGGATGGCCATGCCCCTTTTAAACTAGTGCCAGCATCTGATGACCAGAAGTCTGAATGGTTGGTCACCATGAGTAGTAGACAGGGAACCAGAAAGTGCTCTACTTTACTGATTAACAGGTGGCTGTAATCTGCACTGGGCCCAGGTGGGGGAAGGGGCATACAAATACCTCACAGGGGAGACAACATTTTAGTCATTTCAATACTTCCTAATTTCAGGACGGCATGGCATGGACAGAAGCTATAGTGCTGGCGTTTACTACAATAAGGGAAATGGTGAGTAGACCATGACGGACCCATAGTGCACCCTCTAGATTGTCCCTTTCATGAGCCCCAGTCTTGGGGGAACATTTGCCTAAAATATAAAACGGTTTTTGTAGACCACAGGCCTTATGTATGAAAACTATCTAGCAGTAAGACTGTCTTTGTTGCCCATAGCAACCAATCAGAGCCCATAGCAACCAATTGGACCTCATAGCAATGAATCAGAACCCATAGCAACCAAATAGAATCCATAGCAACAAATCAGACCTCATAGCAACCAACCAGAGCTCAGCTTTCATTTCATATAGTGCTCTGGAAAAATATAAGCTGAGCTCTGATTGGTTGCTATGTGCTCTGGGGGCCTTGGGCTCTGGTTGGTTGCTATGAGCTCTGATTGGTTTAAATGGGCTCTGATTCATTGTTATGAGGTCTGATTGGTTGCTATGGGCGCCGATTGGTTGCTATGAGCTCTGATTGGTTGCTATGAGCTCTGGTCGGTTGCTCTGGGCAACAAAGACAGTCTTACTTCTAGACAGCTTTCATACATAAGGCCCTCAAATGTTTTCAGCAGAAACCCAAGTTCCTAGAAGTGAAACCTCTGGTAACTCCAGCACCGTGGTGTGCAATGGCGCCCAGAATTGATCACCACCTCTTCTCTTCCAGACTATGTCAAAGACTCCGCTCTCAGCATCAGTAACAGCTCCCTGAACAGTGAGAACCCGTACGCCACCATTAAAGATCTTCCGATGCTGATGTCCAGAACTTCAGAGGGTAACTACATGGAGATGAAGTCTCCGGTCCATCGATAAATGTCCTACGCAGAGATCGGACTCTTCGATGAAGATGCCATGTACCAAGTGGATTCACAGGAGCAAGGTAAGCGCTATAAAAAACTGATATCAGTCTGAGCTCCTTTAAAGGGGTATTCCTGTCACAGAAAGTGCCGCTGGAAGGGCCAATTACTGTAAAGTAAGCAATTTTCAAAATGCATGTTACTAAAAAATTATGTCTACTTTACCTAATACAGGCCTTTTATGTATCTTCAACTTGCTCTTTTGTCTCCATGGTTACCGACCATCACTGTGTGCTTTCCATTGTGGCCGGTAATACAGTGTTATCAAAGACTATCTGAAAATAAGTTCCTTTGGCATGGCCGGGGAGAGGGATGAGGAGTACACGAGCGTAAGTGCGCATCTCCGCTATCCCAGCCACAGGTAACGTCACAATAATGTTGCATTACTGGCCATTGCTTATAGCACACAGTGGTGGTCATTAAAATGTTGTCTGCTTTACCTAATATGGGCCTTTTTTGCACCGTCATCTTTCTCTCTTGTCTCCTTGGTAACCGACCACCACTATGTAACGTTGCCTGTGGCCGACATAGTGGAAACATGAATTTTCGCTCATGTGTATGCCACCTGCCTCTCCCTGGTTTAGCTACAGGAGCTTATGCTCAGACAGTCCTTGATAACACTGCATTCCCGCACGTAGCGGTGGTTGGTAACCATGGAGACGAGAGAGCAAGTTGAAGGTGCAAAAAAGGCCTGTATTGGGTAAAGCAGACATAATTTTTATTAAGATGCTTTTTGAAAATTGCTTACTTTACAGTAATTGGACCTTCCAGCAACACTTGCTGTGATGGGAAGACCCCTTTACGTGTCTATTTTAGGTCTAGGCTGGTATCTAAATTACAGTCTATTACAGTCCCAGAGACTTTTTAGGCTTTCAACATTGCAGATCTTGATATGTAGTTCAAAGGATCAAGATTTGGGCTGCCTTTTGAGGTCGTCTAGCCAATAGTCTTATGGTTCCTTGATGTTCCTTAAACCACCATGTCCTCTTGGGGTATTTGATGACTTCTAAGATGGGCCCGATAAGTAAAAAAACCTTCGTTATATAACAGTTTAGACATATTTTCAGCCATTTTTTTGTCATATATGTATTTATCATATGCAGAATATATGAATAACTTAGACTGGGTTTCTTGGTTGTAGACAGCTTCATACGAGGAGCAGCAGCTGCTTCCACCAGTTCTCCTCGAAACAGCCTCCAGACAAACCATTACGACTCTCCTAAAAACAGCCACATTCCCAGTCACTACGACATGCCTCCGGTCCGACAGTATCCGCCATCGCCCGGAACAAAGCGCAAGGCCCGATGATGACCAGGGGACTGTTGTTGTGTGATCTCCATAAGTGGACCTGATGAGGCAGCACTGCTGAAGCCTAAGCTTGAACCTGTGGGATCTTCTTAAAGCCATCACCTTCTTTATCTGTAAAAATGACTTGGTGTACAGAATGAGGGTCTCACTTTTCGTTCGGGGTACAATGAAGATGAATGGAAGGTTCGCCCTCACTGTGAATGAACTGCTCCGTTGTAAATAGACGTTTTAAATTTGGAGACTGGGCTCTCCGAATGTGTCGAAGATCTTCTAGAAGGCAACTATGTCATGATGGAGACTGGAATCTCCCAAAAGTCTTTGTGAAGACCTCTCCCAAAAGTCTTTGTGAAGACCTCTCCCAAAAGTCTTTGTGAAGACCTCTCCCAAAAGTCTTTGTGAGACTCTCCAAAATCTTTGTGAAGACCTTCCAAAAGCTTTTGTGAAGACTCTCCCAAAAGTCTTTGTGAAGACCTCTCCCAAAAGTCTTTGTGAAGACCTTCCCAAAAGTCTTTGTGAAGACCTCTCCCAAAAGTCTTTGTGAAGACCTCTCCCAAAAGTCTTTGTGAAGACCTCTCCCAAAAGTCTTTGTGAAGACCTCTCCCAAAAGTCTTTGTGAAGACCTCTCCCAAAAGTCTTTGTGAAGACCTCTGAGCATCTTCTGTAGATGCAGATCTTAAAGAGTCATCTTGAAGGCATCCGACCCATTTTCCAGTTATTGTAGCTGGGCTCTTTAGATAAAATACAGACAGACTCTATCTGGACAATCTTGTTGAAGGTGTCCACTGCATCCTGTCATGATGGGAGTGTGAAAGCTCTGATGATACTGACAAAATCTTCATGAAGGTGTCTATACGACCACCTGTGGATGTTGGACCGCTCCATTAAACATCTATACGACTGTCCAGAAGGTTTCTATAGAAGTACAGACTGTAGGGTGTGGAGATGGTGAATGGAGATTTGTCATCAGTCTGGATTGTACTGAGCGTGGTGTCTGCTATGCTTATGTCTCTACGTGACTTAGAATATAACATAAAAACTGCAACAAGGCAATAAAAAGAACGTTTCATTAAAAAAAAAAGTGGTATATTTGTCTTTTATCTGTCTACCTCTAACATATCCACACACACGTATCTCATATCTACACACACCTATCCTCCCAACTGCCTCCTATCTCACTCAAGTCTACCAGCCTATCTATCTCCTATCTATCTCATATCTATCTATCTCATATCTATCTATCTATCTCCTATCTATCTCATATCTATCTATCTCATATCTATCTATCTCCTATCTATCTATCCCATATCTATCTATCTCCTATCTATCCCATATCTATCTCCTATCTATCTATCTATCTCATATCTATCTATCTCTAATCTATCTATCTATCTATCTCATATCTATCTATCTATCTATCTATCTATCTCCTATCTATCTATCTCATATCTATCTATCTATCTATCTCCAATCTATCTATCTCTCATATCTATGTATCTCATATCTATCTATCTATCTATCTATCTATCTCATATATATCTATCTATCTATCTAAATCATATCTATCTATCCCATATCTTTCTATATATCTATCTATCTCATATCTATCTATCCCATATCTATCATCTATCTATCTATCTAACTATCTCTCATATCTATCTATCTATCTATCTCATATCTATCTATCTATCCCATATCTATCTATCCCATATCTATCTATCTATCTATCTATCTATCTATCTATCTCATATCTATCTATCCATCCCATATCTATCTATCTCATATCTATCTATCTATCCCATATCTATCTATCTCATATCTATCTATCTATCCCATATCTATCTATCTATCTATCTCATATCTATCTATCTATCTATCCCATATATATCTCATATCTATCTATCTTTATAATATCTATCTATCTATCTCATATCTCTCTATCTATCCCATATCTCTCTATCTATCCCATATCACTCTCATATCTATCTATCTGTCTATCCCATATCTATCCATCTATCTCATATCTATCTATCTATCTATCTCATATCTATCTATCTCATATCTATCCCATATCTATCTATCTACCCCATATCTATCCATCTATCTATCGTATCTATCTATCTCCTATCTATCTATCTCTCTCATATCTATCTCTCTCATATCTATCTATCTCTCATATCTATCTATCTATCTATCTATCTCATATATATCTATCTAATATCTATCTATCTATCTATCTATCTATCTCATATCTATCTATCTATCCCCATATCTATTTTCTCATATCTATCTATCTATCTATATCTATCTATCTCATATCTATCTATCTACGCATATTAATCTATCTATCTATCTATCTATCTATCTATCTCATATCTATCTACCTCATATCTATCTATCTATCTATATATCTATCTCATATTTTATCTATCTCTATCTATCTATCCAGTATCTATCTATCCCATATCTATCTATCTATCTCATATCTATCTATCTCATATCTATCTCATATCTATCTGTCCCGTATCTATCTATCTATCTCATATCTCTCTATCCCGTATCTATCTATCTATCCCGTATCTATCTATCTATCTCATATCTATTTATCCCGTATCTATCTATCTATCCCGTATCTATCTATCTCTCTATCTATCTATTATATCTATCCCCCGTATATCTATCTCATCCTATCTACATCTCCATCCCGTATCTATCTCTATCTCGAAAGTATACATAAATTAGAGTCTATTATAATATATTTATTGAACTTTAAGAATTTGTCATATGATTTAAGCAATCAAAGAGTTAATCGCACGTTGATCTGTCTAGAGATTGAGACTAAAACCGTCCACACAAACTGTGGTCCCTGTTTGCCAGTGAGACGCCTCGATGTGAGTTTGACTGACAGGTGTCATCTCCAACCAGGTGTCTCGTGGCTCCGGATGAGCCGCAGTCACATGGAGCGGATTAGACGTGATCTATGTGTATTCTATTTACTGTCTGACACTATAAATGTCCCATCTTTGAATGTGTGAACATGCCCCTGATGAAGTGCCGGTGCTCGGCTACGAAACGTGTAGGGTTATAGACTTTATACTTTGTATGTGTTTTGGCCAAGATCATACAGCGGTTTAA
The DNA here is from genome assembly GCA_025379985.1 of Phyllomedusa bahiana. Taxonomy (NCBI): domain Eukaryota; kingdom Metazoa; phylum Chordata; class Amphibia; order Anura; family Hylidae; genus Phyllomedusa; species Phyllomedusa bahiana. The sequence continues at coordinate 31,501 of JAODAL010023211.1, forward strand.
CAAGGCAGGTTCCACTCAGAACAGGCCTCACCACGTTCAACCACAGTAGTTGAGTGCATGTGCTCAGCGTCATATCTAGAGATGATTGCTGCCAGCATTGATTCAGAGGTTACAGGAGTCGGGGTCAGACTGTTAGTGCTCAGACCATACGCCGCACACTGCATCAAATTGGTCTGCATGGCTGTTGTCCCGGAATTAAGCTTCTTCTAAAGATGATGCACAATTAAGCCCATGAACAATCTGCTGAAGTCAAGCAGACTGAGGACATGAATTAATGGAACCATGTCCTGTACCCTGATGAGACCAAGATAAACTTATTTGGTTCAGATGATGTCAGGCGTGTGTGGCGGCACCAAGTGAGGAGTACAAAGACAAGTGTGTCTGCCTACAGTCAGGCATGGTGGTGGGAGTGTCATGGTTTGGGGCTGCATGAATGCTGCCGGCTGTGGGGAGCTACAGTGAATGCCATGAATGCCAACATGTCCTGTGACATCCTGAAGCAGAGCATGACCCCCTCCCTTCTGGGCCGCAAGGCAGTATTCCAATACGATAACGACCTCAAACATCTCCAGGACCACCACTGTCTTGCTAAAGAAAGAGGGTAAAGGTGCTGGACTGGCCAAGCATGTCTCTAGACCTAAACCCTATGGAGCTTCTTTGGGACATCCTCAAACGGAAGGTGAAGGAGCGCAAGGTCTCTACCATCCACCGGCTCCGTGATGTCGTCCTGGGGGAGAGGAAGAGGATTCCAGTGGTTGCAACCTGTGAAGCTCTAGTCACCTCCAGGCCCAAGAGAGTTAAGGCAGTGCTGGGAAATAATGAGGGCCACAAAAATACTGACACTTTGGGCACAATTTGTCCATTCTCACTTAGGGGTGTACTCACTTTTGTTGTCAGCAGTTTAGACACTGATGGCTGTGTGTTGTGTGTAAGGTACCCACCCATGATGTTCCTATGCCCACAGAGGGCACATAGGCTGGAGTTGTCATGAGGGTTTCCC
>JAODAL010023211.1:37500-63146 GCA_025379985.1 Phyllomedusa bahiana
AGGAGAGGCCGCCCTATGCTAGAGCGCAGGGAGGGAGGCGCCACCCTATGCTAGAGCGCAGGAGAGGGAGACGCCGCCCTATGCTAGAGCGCAGGCGAGGAGACGCCGCCCTATGCTAGAGCGCAGGCGAGGGAGACGCCGCCCTATCTAGAGCGCAGGCGAGGGAGACGCCGCCCTATGCTAGAGCGCAGGCGAGGGAGACGCCGCCCTATGCTAGAGCGCAGGCGAGGGAGACGCCGCCCTGTGCTAGAGCGCAGGCGAGGGAGACGCCGCCCTGTACTAGAGCGCAGGCGAGGGAGACGCCGCCCTGTGCTAGAGCGCAGGCGAGGGAGACGCCGCCCTGTGCTAGAGCGCAGGCGAGGGAGACGCCGCCCTATGCTAGAGCGCAGGCGAGGGAGACGCCGCCCTGTGCTAGAGCGCAGGCGAGGGAGACGCCGCCCTGTGCTAGAGCGCAGGTGAGGGAGACGCTGCCCTATACTAGAGCGCAGGTGAGGGAGACGCCGCCCTGTGCTAGAGCGCAGGTGAGGGAGACGCCGCCCTATGCTAGAGCGCAGGTGAGGGAAGCGCCGCCCTATGCTAGAGCGCAGACGAGGGAGGCGCCGCCCTATGCTAGAGCGCAGGTGAGGGAGACGGCCGCCCTATGCTAGAGGCGCAGGGAGGGAGACGCCGTCCTATGCTAGAGCGCAGGTGAGGGAGACGCCGTCCCTATGCTAGAGCGCAGATGAGGGAGACGCCGCCCTATGCTAGAGCGCAGGTGAGGAGAGGCCCCCTATGCTAGAGCGCAGGTGAGGGAGACGCTGCCCTATGCTAGCGCGCCGGTGAGGGAGCGCCCGCCCTATGCTAGAGCGCAGGTGAGGGAGACGCCGCCCTATGCTAGAGCGCAGACGAGGGAGACGCCGCCCTGTGCTAGAGCGCAGGCGAGGGAGACGCCGCCCTATGCTAGAGCGCAGGAGAGGGAGAGGCCGCCCTATGCTAGAGCGCAGCCGAGGGAGACGCCGCCCTATGCTAGAGCGCAGGTGAGGGAGAGGCCGCCCTTGCTAGAGCGCAGGTGAGGGAGAGGCCGCCCTGTGCTAGAGCGCAGGCGAGGGAGACGCCGCCCTATCCTAGAGCGCAGGTGAGGGAGAGGCCGCCATGTGCTAGAGCGCAGGTGAGGGAGAGGCCGCCCTATGCTAGAGCGCAGGGAGGGAGACGCCGCCCTTGCTAGAGCGCAGGTGAGGGCGCCGCCGCCCCATGCTAGAGCGCAGGTGAGGGAGACGCCGCCCTGTGTTAGAGCGCAGGTGACGGAGAGGCCGCCCTATGCTAGAGCGCAGGTGAGGGAGACGCCGCCCTATGCTAGAGCGCAGGTGAGGGAGGCGCCGCCCTGTGCTAGAGCGCAGGCGAGGGAGACGCCGCCCTATGCTAGAGCGCAGCGAGGGAGGGCCGCCTGTGCTAGAGCGCAGGCGAGGGAGAGGCCGCCCTGTGCTAGAGCGCAGGCGAGGGAGAGGCCGCCCTTTGCTAGAGCGCAGGTGAGGGTTAGCGCCGCCCTGTGCTAGAGCGCAGGCGAGGGAGACCCCGCCCTATGCTAGAGCGCAGGTGAGGGAGAGGCCGCCCTATGCTAGAGCGCAGGTGAGGGAGAGGCCGCCCTATGCTAGAGCGCAGGTGAGGGAGACGCCGCCCTATGCTAGAGCGCAGGTGAGGGAGGCGCCGCCCTATGCTAGAGCGCAGGGAGGGAGACGCCGCCCTATACTAGAGCGCAGGCGAGGGAGAGGCCGCCCTATACTAGAGCGCAGGTGAGGGAGACGCCGCCCTATGCTAGAGCGCAGGTGAGGGAGACGCCGCCCTATACTAGAGCGCAGGGGAGGGAGAGGCCGCCCTATACTAGAGCGCAGGTGAGGGAGACGCCGCCCTATGCTAGAGCGCAGATGAGGGAGAGGCCGCCCTATACTAGAGCGCAGGCGAGGGAGACGCCGCCCTATGCTAGAGCGCAGGGGAGGGAGACGCCGCCCTATGCTGGAGCGCAGGGGAGGGAGACGCCGCCTATGCTAGAGCGCAGGTGAGGGAGACGCCGCCCTATGCTAGAGCGCAGGTGAGGGAGACGCCGCCCTATGCTAGAGCGCAGGCGAGGGAGACGCCGCCCAGTACTAGAGCCCAGGTGAGCGAGAGGCCGCCGGATGCTAGAGAGCAGGAGAGGGAGAGGCCGCCCTATACTAGAGCGCAGGGAGGGAGAGGCCGCCCTATACTAGAGCGCAGGGAGGGAGAGGCCGCCCTACTAAGCTAGGGGGCGGAGAGCGCAGGTGAGGGAGGCGCCGCCCTATGCTAGAGCGCAGGTGAGGGAGACGCCGCCCTATACTAGAGCGCAGGTGATGGAGACGCCGCCCTATACTAGAGCGCAGGCGAGGGAGCCGCTTATTATATATTACACTGTGTGGTAAACTGGTGTATCTCAGCCTGTCACGAGTGATGGGTTAGCGGCACCAGCTTAGCAGAAACTATCATGTGTGATGTGTCAGAGAAGCCCCGCCCCTGCACTCCCCCCTATGACAGTCACTCTCGCCTCCGGCCGCTGCTCCCGCTGCTGCACTGATATGTGCTTTTCTTTATGTAACTTTAGGAAATCAGGACAAGACCTCCCTGACGGTCGGTAAGAACATCTTGTTACCCCTCTTAAATGGCCACTGACCTTTCATCAAACTCTGTATATAAGCTGTGTAGCTGTATAAATCACCAGTACAAGCGGCTGATAGCAATATATCTGATTAGAGGTAGGTGCCTCTTTCTCCACCTATTAGCCCCCTCCCACCCCAATTCACTGCTAAAAGGTTGTCTTGAGACAAGTCTATGGAGAGGGGAGGGGGGCTGTGGCTGGAGAATCACATAAAGACGCTGCTGAAAGCTCTAGTAAGTGTTATATCTCCCCCAGTACAAGGTACTCAGTACTGCTCTATAATGTCTTCCTTTCTGCTTATTAGCGATATAGGGGAGCAGGATCGCCTCTCCTAAGTGCGGTGTATGGGAGATATCATAGCAGCTGGTCTCCACCTTCTAGTTAAAGGACAACTAAACATTGTGCAGTGTATGGAAGCTATAGCATCCAGTCTCCATCCACCAGTTCAGGAACAACTGGACATTAGGTACTATGATGTCTCGCATGCACTGCATACAGTGTTTGGTTGTTCCTGAACTAGTGGGTGGAGACTAGCTGCTATGATGTCTCTCATGCACTGCATACAGTGTTTGGTTGTTCCTGAACTAGTGGGTGGAGACTAGCTGCTATGATGTCTCTCATGCACTGCATACAATGTTTGGTTGTTCCTGAACTAGTGGGTGGAGACTAGCTGTTATAATGTCTCTCATGCACTGCATACAGTGTTTGGTTGTTCCTGAAATAGTGGGTGGAGACTAGCTGCTATGATGTTCTCTCACGCATACAAGTTTGGTTGTCCTACTGTGTGGAGACTAGGTTATGGATGTTCCATGATGCATACAATGTTTGGTTGTCCTGAACTAGTGTGGAGACTAGCTCTATATGCTCATACACTGGGTTCTTAATGGTGATAGGACTGTGCATTTAGGACTTCATACAGCTAGTTCTTCGTAGTCAAGGATAACTGAAAATTGTATGCAGTGCATGGGAGGTATCATAGCAGCTAATGTTCAGTTGTTCCTGAACTAGTAGGTTGACACTAGCTGCTATGATATTTCCCATGGAGACCAGCTGCTATGATGCACAGTCTCCATCCACCAGTTCAGTACCAACCAGTGTATGAGAGACATCATAGCAGCTACTCTTCACCCACCAATTCAGGAAAAACTGAACATTGTACGCAATGCATGGGAGACATCATAGCAGCTACTCTCCACCCACCAGTTCAGGAACAACTGAACATTATACGCAATACATGGGAGACATCATAGCAGCTACTCTCCACCCACCAGTTCAGGAAAAACTGAACATTGTACGCAATGCATGGGAGACATCATAGCAGCTACTCTCAACCCACCAGTTCAGGAACAACTGAACATTTTACGCAATTAATTGGAGACATCATAGCAGCTCCTCTCCACCCACCACTACAGCAACCACTGAAAATTGAAAGAAATGCATGGGAGACATCATAGCAGCTACTCTCCACCCACCAGTTCAGGAACAACTGAACATTGTACGCAATGCATGGGAGACATCACAGCAGCTACTCTTCACCCACCAGTTCAGGAACAACTGAACATTGTACGCAATGCATGGGAGACATCATAGCAGCTAATCTCCACCCACCAATTCAGGAACAACTGAACATTGTACGCAATGCATGGGAGACATCACAGCAGCTACTCTCCACCCACCAATTCAGGAACAACTGAACATTGTACGCAATGCATGGGAGACATCACAGCAGCTACTCTTCACCCACCAGTTCAGGAACAACTGAACATTGTACGCAATGCATGGGAGACATCACAGCAGCTACTCTCCACCCACCAGTTCAGGAACAACTGAACATTGTACGCAATGCATGGGAGACATCATAGCAGCTACTCTCCACCCACCAGTTCAGGAACAACTGAACATTGTACGAAATGCTTGGGAGACATCATAGCAGCTACTCTCCACCCACCAGTTCAGGAACAACTGAACATTATACGCAATACATGGGAGACATCATAGCAGCTACTCTCCACCCACCAGTTCAGGAACAACTGAACATTATACGCAATGCATGGGAGACATCATAGCAGCTACTCTCCACCCACCAATTCAGGAACAACTGAACATTGTACGCAATGCATGGGAGACATAATAGCAGCTACTCTCCACCCACCAGTTCAGGAACAACTGCACATTGTACGCAATGCATGGGAGACATCATAGCAGCTACTCTCAACCCACCAATTCAGTACAACTGAACATTGTACGCAATGCATGGGAGACGACATAGCAGCTACTCTCGATGGGAAATATCATGGCATCTAGTCTCCACACCCCAGCTCAGGGACAAATGAAGGTTAGCAATGGAGCCTCCAGGGGAAATACTGGTGAAACATGCCTCATGCAGGTTATATATTGACTACAAGTAGTGCTGCTCCTCCTAATACAGCAGGTTTTAAAGGGAAACTCCAGTTGTAAGCAAAACAAACAAGAAGGAGCCCCTGACCAGGACTTCCACACACACATCTGCATTAACCAGCTGCTGCAGAACCTCTTTATAAGAAGAGGGAGCTTCAGATCATTCCTTGACTGATAGCAAGTTCCCCCTATTTCTTCTAAGGTCAGGTAGGTTCTGCCCCAGCTGCAGCAGAACCTCTTTAATAGGAGGGAGGAGCCTCAGGTCATTCCATGACTGACATAAAGCTGCTCCTCTTTCTTCCCAGGTTAGGTAGGTTCTGGCCCAGCTGCTGCAGAACCTCTTTTAGAAGAAGAATTAGTCTAAAGGAATTGGCTTTATTGTCTGTCCCTATCAACTAGTCCCTAAGACTGAAGCCAAGATAGGTCCGGGAGGGGGGTTTCCTGCTTTTTAGGTGGATCATCTTGTGTATGTCCTCCTAACCTATCATACATGTACATGGCTTCCAATGCTACAGAGGACTACCAGTGCACGGGGAACCTGGAGCAGGACTTCACCGAGCTGTGCGGCCGCCTGGGCTATATAGAGATTCCAACAGTGATCCCAAGAGCGCGGCCTCCGAGTACCCCGGCCTCTGAGAGAAATGTCTTTGGTACGTGTCCCTCTTATTTTTTTATAAGGCAGTTTCGTTAAAATCCACCCACTTTAAAGGGGTATTTTAAGAAGAAACCAAAGATTATGCCAAAAGGTGTCTGATAAGTAGGAGACCCAGGCTGGATGGATGCTATAGGTACTGGCATTTCAGATTTCGGTGGAGTCCTCCTTTATATGTTTCTTCATTATTCCATGATGTTCTTGTGATGATGCCCAACAGATGAATCGGGCTACATATCTGATAAGGAAAGCCAGAGCGGTGGGAGCCCAACCAAAGACCGCTACTCCTACTTCAAGCCAAGTATCCGGATCGAGGTGGAGAGTGAAGATGGACGATCCGTCCGGGAGATCTCCATCAGAGGTGATTGATAGGATCTTTGGTTCCACCTTACCCCTCTTAGGTGAGGGAGACGCCGCCCTATGCTAGAGCGCATACTTAGAAAAAACAACTTTAGAGCCAGGCAGAGGCATAACTTGAAGCTCCTGGGCCCTAGCACAAAAACTGAAATGGGACCCGAGCTACAATATGAACTTACAATGCTGGTGTCTCCTTATGTGCCACCAAAAACAAAAAAAATCATGTATCTAAAATATAACCTTTAATATTTTACTCTAAAAGCAAGATGTATATCACCTGATTCAAAGCTCAAAACAATACTAACCCTACTTGGCCTAATTAGCCCTATTGCCTACTTACAGGGTGAAACGCCCCTATAAGGGCGACCCTGTCTGGAACCTTACCCGTACAAACACTTACCCTAACAAAACAAAAAATCCTTTATGTGGCATAAGGGCTTTTGGGCCACCTCAGGCTGCAGGACCCAGTCGGGACTGCTAACGTTGCACCCCCTATAGCTACGCCCCTGGAGTCAGGGTTATCCGGTGAGTCTTCTGATGTCCATGTCTTGACCTCTGCTTGGCTCAGATAAGAAATGCACCTTGTAGTCTCTAGTTTTACCTTCAACCTTGTGGAACCAACATAACCGTACAATATAAAACAAATATCCAAACTGGAGATCCGACCAAACGTCCATCTTCATACTGATCCATGCAAGTTACTAGCATGTTCCTTCATGTTGGGAACAACACACGATACAGGAGCCCCACGAATATGACTAAAGATAGATTTCGGTAGATGGAGCTGATGTTGAGAAACTTGGGTAGGGATTGACCGAGGGGAGAAGAACGGTGGTAGAAAAAAAACAAAAAGTTGCACCATCCCTCCTGACTGACTTATATGAGCTTGCTCACCCCCTACCCAAGTAATTTTAGGGCCCCATACAGCAGAAGCATCAGGGCCCCTCACTCATTACCTCTCCCTATCTTGCACCATAATAAAGGGCCCCTTTTTTAAACAAAATTGATTAGGGCCAGGGGCGTAGCTATAGGCGGTGCAGAGGTAGCAAGCGCTACTAGGCCCAAGAGCCTGAGGGGGCCCAAAGGACCCTCGGTCACATACAACTGCACCAGTATTATCAGTGGCATGGGGTACGCGGGGCCCTGCTATAGATTTTACATTGGGGCCCCAGAGGTTTAACTTATAACCCTGATCAGGGCCCTTGACAGCCATTACTGCGCTTGCCCCCACCACTATAGCCCTACTCAGGTTCAGTACTGCCCATGAGGTGGGACATGAATCCAGGACCTATGGAGCGGCTACAGCAGGAAAGCATAGAGTTGCAGGGAGTGGCCTCCAGGTAAGTGGCCATGTCGGTGACCGGTGCATACAACATTGGAGAGAGTAGAGGATGTTGTTCTGCTGGTTCTCTCCGTGCTGCCGGTTATTACTGTTATTTCCTGGGGATTTGGTGTCGGTGACCTTCATTAAACTCCACGATCCTATAGATTTGATGTTCACTGTCTGATGTTACAGGTTGGAAGATTGATGATAAAATGATGCGGATCTTTGCCAAGTGTCTGCCGGCTCTGCCCAGCCTCCACAAGATCAAGTGCGGGAACCATAAGTATCTCTGCGTCTCCTCAGTGCGCTCTTCTCTTGTGCCCTTACTCCGAGTCCTTTGTGTCTTCTGCAGTTTGTGGAACGTCGGCCTCGTGGATGGAACCTTCTCCTCCTTCGTCAACATCTTGCGGCAATGTCCAAGTGTCAAGTAAGGGGGAACCTCAATAGTGTGATTATGGGGGGCCACGGGCTACGTTACATGCTAAGTGGACACATCGGTCAGAAAGGGGTCATTTTATTAGAATCAATATTCCTGTAAAACCATCTATTTTTGGGTTTCTGGCAGAATTATTTTTTTCTTTATTTCGGCAGTCCAATGCTATTATCCCCTTACTGACATGGGACGTAAAAGTATGTCATAGTGTCAGTAAGGGTCTATGCATAGGTGGGTGTCAGCTGATTGCAGCTGACACCCGCCGGTAACGGCAGGGAATGGAGCCGGCTGTCTAACTCTTTAGATGCCGACTGTGGCGTCTAAATGAATGAGAAACAGTGCAGCGCACCATTTCTCACTGTGATCGGCACCCGGCGGCGAGATGCCAGGGTGCGGATTGTCTAACAGGACGGCTGGAAACCTTGTGGAGGCTTCCATCGCCGCCATGTCTGTCTGTCTGAGGCAGGAAGTGCTAGAACCGCCATCTTTGAACACACTTTTGCATTTTGCAGAAGGTTGTACTAATGATTGATCCCCCTTTTGGTCAAGTTCCCTAGGAGGACTCGATATTACTGTGAAAAAAAAAAAAAAGTTTTTAAAGTATAAAAAATACTAAAATTTCAAAAAATAAAACAGTTACACATAAATTACTATTGTTGCGTCCATAAAAGTCCAATCTATTTTAATATATATATATATATATATATATACACACCCACCCAATTTAAAAAAAAAATCTAATAATCCCATATTGATTATCAATATGAAGAAAAGAATTTGGATGGTAGTTTGTCCTTTTATGGACCCTACAAATGTTCAATCACCCGATCATCACCCAATGTAAACTTCCTCCCGGTCGGTCAGCAAATGCTTGCTTGTTGGATGATTGGATCATTTCTGTGGAACCAATGATCACATGGCCGCTCATCACTTCTCCAGACAGAAGGCATCAGCCTGTGTAAAAAGCCTTAAAAGAATTGCCTCTCCATGCTGTTTCACAGAGCCACAAGCAGCTTCAGATGCCTCCTTCCTGGTCAGGCTGTGGGTGGTTCTATAACAGCGAGTAACATACCAGCTCCATATTCACAGCTCTTCTGACTGCATTGACATGAGAGCAGGAGATGTTATCTATAGAGCAGAGACTCTCAAAGTAAACAAAAGTAATTAGACTCCTTTGTTTGTTAGAGATAACGCACTCTGTTCTCAAGCTGACGGCGTCCTGTGTGCCGACTTGGGGTGTCATCACTCCCTGCTATCAGATAAGACAAAGAGCAGAGAGAAGAGCAGGATGGTATCCAGAGAAACCTGTGTGCACTCAGAGCAGATAAAATCGCTTTTATCTTCTCAACAAAGTAAAAGAAACAAAGCAATATATTTGGAAAAAGTCTTCATTTATCTTTCCCTACATATTGAAAGCTAATCTTTGTAGTCAGAAAACCCCTTTAAACCGCCACCAAACTTCCTACCTATACGTGACCCGTCCTAAGTGATCCGCACAGCTGGTTATCGTATCCCATAACATAACCGGTCCACAATATCTCCATCGCCTCACCTCCAGACAACCAGCTGTTGTCATATGGAAAACCACAAGCTTGAAGGGAAGGTACAAGGTCCTGCAGATCTGAGAAAGGCACGTGCTTCACCAAAAGACGGATCCTGATGAGGGAACCTCATGTATTAACCCCAAGTACCTCAGAGCAGCATTATAAATGGGGAAGCAGAGAAGCTCTTCAGAGCCCTCAGTGATGGTTTGAGTTGATGCCTCCCCTAATGCACACATCATACATGATACTCTTCTTTGTCCACCAGGTTTTTTTCTCTGGAAGGAAACCCGCTGCCCGACCAATCGTATTACAAGTTAATTTCAGATGATTTAGGGTAAGTAAAGTAATCACTATATCCCTAACCTTTACAGGTCTACTAAGTAATTGGCAGGAGGAGTAATAAGAGGTTATAGGGTTGGGTGGACAAAGGCAAAATAGTCTGGGATAGAGATCAATGGACTGAGGAGAAGCTTGGACAACTTGACAGTGGTCATCTTGAGACCATCCGAAATTCCTTCTCATGACTATGTCCTTCCGTCCATGCAGGTTGGTCCATATATCGCTCAGAAATAACCAAATCGATGACGAAGGGGCCAGACTGATCAGCCAAGCCCTAAAAAGCCTGAAGACGACCAACAAAAACCTGGCGGCTCTTGTCCTTAGCTACAACCACATCACAGACCTGGGAGCAGGTTACATTGCACAGGTAAGGAAGGATCCTGAGTGGCCTCATCCTCCTAATGCTCACTAGGTGTAACCAGAAAGGGGAACATCTCTCCTTTGTGAGAGCACCAAACTGGTGTGTAGAGTTTTGAGATTGCCTTTTTGCCCTCTACTAAGCATCTGCATATCACAAGGCATTATGAGAAAGGAGCTGAGAAGCTCAAACGCCCTCTATTGGATGTAACAAATCCTCAATTTTCTTAAGACTCACTAAATCTTTAAGAAGCAAAAGGGATATTAGCCAAGCCAGTATCACTCATCTACACCCAGCTGTGTCGTGGTTTTGCCCCACGTCAGTGTAGAGTGGAGTGATGCTTAGTAGAAGGCAAAAGGCAATCACAAAACTCTACACACCTATATGGTGAGAAATTCCCCTTTCTGAGCCACTCATTGCCACCCACCCAGCCAGCCAGTATCACTCTACTCTACACTGATGAGGGGCAAAACCCAGAAACAACTGTCTGTAGATGAGTGATACTGGCTTGGCTATTATCCCTTTTGCTTCTTAAAGGGGTTGTGTCACTACATTGATTCATCTCACCTCAGTCCTGTTTTGTTGGTTTCACTTTGAATTCAGGGGCGTGTTTACTGGCTTCTACTAGGCTGCAGTAGAAGCCAGGTCTGTAGCTATAGCAACCAGTGCTGGCAGCCTATCAGGAGAGATCAAACAGGTCTGTAGCTATAGCAACCAGTGCTGGCAGTCCATCAGAATAGATCAAACAGGTCTGTAGCTATAGCAACCTGAGGAGCTGATGCAGCCCGAACAAGAGGGGATATCTAGGAATAGGTAGGATATTGTTAATGAACATATATTGCTAAGTGACTTGTTTTTGCACCATCTTTAACATAAAAAGCAATCCTTGTAGTGAGACAACCTCTATTAAAGATTCAGTGAGTCAGAAGCAAATTGGGGATTTGCTACATCCAATAGAGGGCGCTTCTCAGCTCCTTTCCCATAATGCCTTGTCATAGGTGTTACCAGATGATGGACCTGACTATGATAAAGGAGGACCAGGGATGCCACAAGAGTGCTCCATGGTCCTGCAGTGGATATGTGCAATTCATAATACTCCATATCAATTGTATTTTGTCATAGGCTTTAAGATTCAACCGGTCACTGCTCTCCCTCAACCTGTCCAGTAACCAGATCGGAGATCAAGGGGCGCTCGCATTGGCCGAGGTCGGTAAGATATCTGGTTCCTCTATAAGCCTATGCTGTCCTGTGTGTATAGTATAACATTGTGCCGTGCCTGGTCTAGGTGCTGGGGCATTTTGCATTAACGCATACAGAAATTGTGGAGAGGAGACGACTGTTACTAGAGAAGGAGGCTCAGGAGCAGCCAAGATCGGTGAGGAGCATAGCCATGAGTTGTGTGCCCTGCAGACCATGGGCTGTGTGCGCCATCTGCTTGTATCTCTGAAGTCAAGATTCACGGTTGTACTGTCTTTAAAGCCGGACACATCGCGCCACGCTGATACCAAGAGCGAACGACCGCTCAGCCACCACAGCAGCTCCGCCGTAGACAGAGCAGAGAAGGCACAAGCGCAGAAGTCTAAATCCAGTGTGTTTAAGAAGAAGGAGAAGGTGAGCGGCACGGTCCGGAGTAGCATTATGCTTTCCATTTGGGTCATCGCTGAATTCAACCCAAATATCAGCAATTTGTTTTGGGGTGGACTGAACCAAATGTTGGCGGAATTTCCTTAAAATTTGTCTCTGGGGTTGGAGTTGGGCAGGGGTTGGCGTTTAAGTTGGGATTGTGGTTAGGTTATAGGCTGGTGTGTTAGAGGAGTTGTTAGGGTTGGAGTTACAGCTGGGGTCGGTGTTCCAATCGGTGTTGGAGTTACAGATGGTATTGGATTTGAGATTAGGGTGGGTGAGAGGGTTAGGTTTAGACTTTCAGCGTGCTGAGAAAACCCCTTTAAATCCAACAACAACTGTATCACTGACTCACAGGCAGTTTTGCACTCACTCTCCTCAGGCTGTGGGTGGTTCTGCAGCATTGATTAGCATATACTAACTGCAAGCCAATACTCTGACAGTGCAGGAGATTGTTATCTCTAACACAATTCTAGATAACTCCATGCTCCTCAGTGCTCACAGCACTTGTATCTTTTGTTTAATCTAATTAGTTCACTCACAGCTCAGTCCCTCAGTTGAAGTCACTCCTGCGCTCAGCTAATCAGATAACAGACATCTTTCTAGTGTTCAGGTTAGCAAAGAAACCTGCGCACAGTGAGAGACCTGCTAAACGAGAGGTCTGCAACGTCGGCTCTCCAGCTGTTGGAAAACTACATCTCCCATCATGCCCACTGACATAGATTATATAACTGCATGATGGGAGTTGTAGTTTCCCAACAGCTGGAGAGCCGACATTGCAGAACCCTGTGCTAAACTGTCTGTATCTCATGACTAAAGCAAAATCTACTGACCAATGTATTTAGAAAATGTCTTCATTTACCAGTCCCCTTTAAAGCTAATCCTCATAGTGAGAAAACCCCTTTAAGAATAGAGTTGGTGTTGGGGTTGGAGTCATACTTGGTGTTGGATTTGGGATTAGGGTCAGTGTTAGGGATAGGTTTAGCGTTACAGTTGATGTTGGCTTTGAGATTAGGGTTGGTGTAAGGGTTAGGTTTGGAGTTAGGTTTAGAGTTACAATTGGTGTTGAATTTGAGATTGGGGTTGGTATAAGGGTTAGGTTTAGAGTTACAATTGGTGTTGGTTTTGAGATTAGAGTTGGTGTTAGGGTTAGGTTTGGGGTTAGGTTTGGAGTTACAATTGGTGTTGGATTTAAGATTAGGGTTGGTGTTAGGGTTAGGTTTGGGGTTAGGTTTGGAGTTACAATTGGTGTTGGATTTGAGATTAGGGTTAGGTTTGGGGTTAGGTTTGGAGTTACAATTGGTGTTGGATTTGAGATTAGGGTTGGTGTTAGGGTTAGGTTTGGAGTTACAGTAGGTTTAGAGTTACAGTTGGTGTTGGATTTGAGATTAGGATTGGTGTTAGGGGTCAGGGTTAACTCTAGCACCCTGCAATTTGAAGGTTGTTGTCTGCTAAAGATGCTTTCTAGAGGCTAGAAAATATATTCAGAAATCCCCCACCCCATAGGTGTTAATGGGATTAGAGTTTAGGACATGCTGAATGCATCAATGTAACACCAGGTACTTCTGTCTTCCTATGTAATTTAATTACACCTAAACTAATTAAGCATAGCTAACTAGTTTTATATCTATGGAGAAAGTGAGATAACCATCTGCTAATCAACTTCTTACTAGGAAGGCAATAGGATCCGATGAGAAAAAATTAAGCCTGATGGATATATATCATTCAATGGAAATTGTTGTTTGGTTACCTCAACTATGTACAAGATACCTAGCTCAACTTACAAAACGAACTCTGATTATTGTATAAATTGTTTTTTTTAGCTGTAACCTTGTGTAATTTGTCTATTGTTTATTTGTGTCAGGATTCCCAAAAGAAGGAAGAAAAAGCTATTGTCAGCAATGTGTCGGGTGGAACATCTACTGTGGCATTGCAACCTGGAACAACTAAGAAAGAAGACCCTAAAGCTATCAAAAAACGTAAGTTATGTGGTGTGGGAATGTGTTCTGGACTGGGATTTGCATGTGCTCATTACTTATGGTTACGAAAAACAAGAACTGGAGCATTTAGAGTATGTTAATGACGACTGTTACATCCTATAGAGACGTCCACTACTGACCAAAAAAACACACGGGTAAAACCAGTAAAGTCTGCTACAACGAGAGCACCGTTACCTGAGCACGAGGTAAGACACAAGAAGACCTGAGATCCTCGCTTCAGCTTCTGCCTTATGTAGAGTTGGTCAACGAAAATCTCCAGACACCATCCTATTAAGTACAACAATACAGCTATTATAATACTGCCCCTATGTACAAGAATTGAACTACTATAATACTGCTCCATGTACAAGAATATAACTACTATAATACTGCTCCTTATGTACAAGAATAGAACTACTAGAATACTGCCCCCTATGTACAAGATTATAAACTACTATAATACGTCCCCCTATGTTACAAGAAGTATAAACTACTATAATACTGGCTCCTTATGTACAAGATTAGAACTACTATAACCCTCCCTCTATGTACAAGAATATAACTACAATAATACTGCCGCCCCCTAATGTACACGAATATAACTACTATAATACGCCCCCTATGTACAAGAATATAACTACTATAAACTCGCCCTCTATGTACAAGGATATATCAACTATAATACTGCCTCCCTAGTGTACAAGAATATAACTACTATAATACTGCCCCCCCTATGACAAGAATAAAACTACTATTATACTGCCCTCTATGTACAAAGGATATTAATACTATAATACAAGCCCCTATGTACAAGAATAGAACACGATTAATACTGCCCCTATTACAAGAATATAACTTACTTATAAATACTACTGCCTCCTATAACAAGAATATAACTACTATAATCAACTGCCCTCCTATGTACAAGAATATAACTACTATAATACTCTCCCCTATGTACAGTAGAATATAAACAAATACTGCTCCTATGACAAGAAATATAACTACTATAATACTGCCTCTATGTAACACAGAATATAACTACTATAATACTGCCCCTATGTACAAGAATATAACTACTATATACAGCCACCTATGTACAAGAAAATAACTACTATAATACTACTCCCTATGTACACAGATATAACTACACATATTAATGCTCCTATGTACAAAGATTATAACAACTATAATACGGCCCCCAATGTACACGAATATACCTACTATAGATACTGCCCTCCTATGTACAAGAATATAACTAACTATAATACGCCCCCAATGTACAAGTAATATAACTACTATAATACTGCCTCTTATGTACAAGAAATAAACTACTATAATAATGCCCTCTTATGTACAAAATATACTACTATACACTGCTCCCCCTATGTACAAGAATAAACTACGATAATACTGCCCGCCTATGTACAAGAATATTAACTACTATATAAACTGCTCACCTAGGTACAAGAATATAACTACTATAATAACTGCTCCCCTATTGTACAAGAATATAACTACTATAATACTGCTCCTATGTACAAGAATATAGACTACTATAATTCTGCCCTCTAAGGTACAAGAATATAACTACTATAATACTGCCCCTCTATGTACCAAGAATATAACTACTATGAATACTCCCCCCAATGTACATAGAATATAACTGCTATAAACTGCCCCTATGTACAAGAATATAACCGCTATAATACTGCCCCTATGTACAGAATAGTAACTGCTATAAAGTACTGCCCCTATGTACATGCATATAACGTACTATATACTGCCGCCTATGTACAAGAAATAACACTATAATACTGCCCCTATGGTCCAAGAATCATAACTACTATAAGACACCGCCCCTATGTAACAAGAATATAAACAACTAGAAGTTCTGCTCCTATGTACATAAGAAATATAACTACTATAATACTGCTGCCCTATGTACAAAGAATATAAATACTATACTACTGCTCCCCGGTGTACAAATTATAACTAGCTATAACTGCTCCCCTGTGTACAAGAATATAACTACTATAAATACTGCCGCCTATGTACAAAATATAACCTTCTATATACTGCTCCTATGTACATGAATATAACTACTATAATACTGCCCCCTATGTACAAGATTATAACTACTATAATACTGCTCCTCATGTACAAGAAATATAACTACTATATATACTGCCCCCTAGTACAAGAATATAACTACTAGAATACTGCTCCCTGTGTACAAGAATAATAACTCCTATAATACTGCTCCCTATGTACAAGAATATAACTACTATAATACTGCCTCCTATGTAAAGAAAAATAGCTACTATAATACTGCGTCCTATGTACTAGAATAATAACGACTATATTACTGCTCCCTATTGTACAAGAATACTACTACTATAATACTGCCCCATGTACAAGAATATATACTCCTAATAATCTGCCCCTATGTACAGGATAAACTACTATAATACTGCCTCCTATGTACAAGAATATACTACTAAGTACTGCCATCCGATGTACAAGAATATAACTCTCATAATGCTGCTCCTGATGTAAAACAAGAAATAACTACTATAATACTGCCCCTATGTAACAAAAATATAACTACTATAATACGGCCCCTATGTACAAAAAATAACTAACTATAATACAGCTCTGCTATGTACAAGAATATAACTACTATAATACTGCTCTCTATGTACAAGGATATAACTACTAGAATACTGCCCCTATGTACAGGAATGTCACCTTTATTGTTTTCTATCATATTTGGAAATCCCGTGCGTCATTTTCAGCAGGCGGAGACCACTGAAGTCATTAACCCTTTGCTGGAACAAGCTGAATTCCGAGAGGGACAAGTTTATCTCCCGGGAAATAAAGTTCTGATCAGCCTGAACCTGTCACGTAAGTAGAATATCCTGCAGTGTGTGCAGACACCGGGGGAAGCTTCTATCCTGCCGCACAGTATGCTGGGATAACCCTTCGCTGTAACTCTATGCTATAACCTGCTGTCATGGAAGAAATTGTAGGCGTTCTCCTGCTCAGCACAATGATGACTGCTGAGCCTCCATCACTCTGCCCCGGAGCGGTGCACTCACCAATAGACCAAGTGAGGAACAGCGTCTGACTCCAACAGCTGGAACAGATAGTGCTGGAAGCTGTGGAGTAAGTGCGCCCCCCGGAGGCGGCACGAGCAGCAGTGTGACTACGGACTTGCTGATATCTCGGAGTTTCTGTATTTTTGGGATTTTTTAAATCTACTTTTGGTTTCCAGGGAACAGGATCACTGAGGAGGGTCTGAAAGGCTTCCTGATAGCAATGGAAACCCAAGTACAGGAAGCCAAACCAGCATCTGGTGCCAGGACCCGCACAGGACTACTGAGGCTATCCTTGGGGGTGAGACCTGCACATAATCTGCACCCAGGGGTCCAATCCAAATAAAAGGGGTGTCCTGTTCGTCAAGGTTCCCGGTCAACCTGTTTCTATTGTTCTAGGAGTTCCCAGTACAGGGGACGCTGTGTTTTCCTCATTCTGTTCTATGGGAATTTCCCCCAGTATAGGGGAGCGCTGTGTTTCTCCCATTCTGTTCTTGGAGTTCCCCAGTACAGGGGAGCGGCTGTTTTCCCTCATTCTGTTCTATGGGAGTTCCCATACAGGGGAGGCTGTGTTCTCCATTCTGTTCTTTTGGAGTTCCCATACAGGGAGTGCTGTTTTCCCTCCATTCTTCTATGGGGTTCCCAGTACAGGGGAGCCTGTGGTTCTCCATTCTCCTCTTTTGGGAGTTCCCCAGTACTCGGGGACCCGCCTTTTGTTCGGGGTCTCCCTTTTCCATTCTGTTTATTGGAGTTCCCAGTACAGGGGGGGGTGCCCCATTCTGTTCGGGTTCCCGTCAATTTTCTCCTTGTCTATGGGAGTTCCCAGTACAGGGGTAGCGCGTTGTTTCTCTCCATTTGTTCTAGGGGAAGTTCCCAGTACAGGGAGCGTGTGTTCTCTCCATTCTGCTCTATGGGGGGTTCCCAGTACAGGGGGGGCGCTGTGTTCTCTCCATTCTTTTTCTATGGAGTTTCCAGTACAGGGGAGCGCTGTGTTCCTCCATTCTGTCTATGGAATTTTCCCATTACAGGGGAGCGCTGTGTTTCTCATTCTTCTATGGAGTTCCCAGTAAAAGGGGAGCGCTGTGTTCTCCATTCTGTTTATTGGGATTTTCCCAGTACAGGGAGCGCTGTGTTCTCCATTCTGTTCTATGGGAGTTCCAGTACAGGGGAGCCTGTGTTTTTCCATTCTGTTCTATGAGTTCCCAGTACAGGGGAGCGCTTGTGTTTCTCCATTTTTTCTATGGGATTCCCAGTACAGGGGAGCGACTGTGTTCTCCATTCTTTCTATGGGAGTTCCCAGTACAGGGGAGCGCTGTGTTTCTCCATTTTTTCTATGGGATTTCCCAGTACAGGGGAGCCTGTGTTCTCCATTCTGTTCTAGGGATTTCCCCCAGTACGGGGAGCCTGTGTTCTCTCCTTCTGTTTCTAGGGGAGTTCCAGTACAGGGGAGCGCTGTGTTCTCCATTTCCCTTTTCTTGGAGTTCCCAGTAGGGGGGAAAGGGGCTGTGTTTCTCCATTCTGTTCTATGGGAGTTCCCAGTACAGGGGAGCGCTGTTCTCCATTCTGTTCTATGGGGGGTTTCCCAGTACAGGGATGCGTTTTCCCCTTTTTGGCCTATGGAAGTCCAGAAAGGGGAGCCCTTCCATTCTTTTCTAATTTGGGAGTCCCAAAGGGGGGTTGAATCTGGACCTGTAACACTTTGATGGCATATCCTAACAATATGACATCAAAGTCTATGGCAGAAGCACCCCTTTAATCAAGCCACTGGGGTCCACTTATATACCGTATATATTCTTTTACAAGGAGTTTCTGTATGTATATACACTCTCTAAGGTGACAGGGAGGCTTGTGGGCCCTCTAGGCATGGGGCCGAATTGTGTCAGTCCATCTGTAGGTAGAGATTTATGATACTGGGTCTCCTCTTGTCTCTAGAAGAACAAGTTTCCAGCAGAAAGCTCGGCCTTTGCCCACATCCTAGAGATTATGCTCCCACGGGACCCGATCCGCAGATCTCCCATGTCTTCTGTAGACGAGCAGATGATGTGACCGGGCAGGAGGACTCCACAACTGTGACATCATTACCTACAGGAAGTGACATCATCACATGACTGTATTATCCTGATGACCTCATATGTATAGATCCCATATGTACAGTAAAATTTAGTAGAATATTAATAAATGAATAAATATTGTCCCCGTCCCTCAGTGATTCCCGTTACTGTTACCATGGAGAAGTCCTAAAATGTCCCTCCTCTGCAGAACCCCGCACCCCTGTTCCCACCTGTATGAGGTTGGGCGAAGGAGTAATTATAGAGTTCTTGCCTGCTACAGTCTATTACCCCAATCCTGCTGCAGCCACTTCAGTTATGTCGTTTTTTTCTGTCTAAACAGCCGGATGAGGGCTTTTTTTTGCGGGACACAATGAACTTTTTAATGGTGCCATTGACTGTATCATAGAATCCACTGGAAACTTCCCCCCAAATTTTTTTTCTTGAGGTGCAATCTTAAAAAAAAAAAATAAAATGCAATTTTGCCATATTTGTGTGGGGTTCGTTTTTATGAAGTTCACTGTAGCTATAATGATATCTGTATTCTACACGTCGGTCCGATAAGGGCGACACCAAATTTTAAGAAATTTTGTTATGCTTTTTTTATTTTCTAAATTTCTGCCAATTTTTGCGATCAGTCGCTTTTCTATTTTACATCTCGGAGAGAGGGCTCTTTTTTTTTTGCGGGCTGGACTGTAGTTTTTATTGGTATTATTTTGGAACTTTTTGATCACTTTTTTTTATTTTTTTTTAAAAAAACCCGCAATTTTCTCATTGAGAATTTTTATTTTTACCACAGTGTTCGCCAGGATAAACAATGTTATATTTGAATACATTGGACTTTTATGGATGCAGCGATACCAGTTATGTTCAACTTTTTTACTTTTTTTTTTTTAAATCATTAATTGTAAAATGGCAAAAGGTGGGTGTTTTTTATTGTTCAATACCTTTTTTTTATTTTTTGCAATCTTTTTAACCCATAAAAAAATAAATATATTTTTTACGTTTGTTTTTCCCTGAAAAAAAAAACGTACTTGCGCCATGTTTACGGGAAATTAGTTTTTACAGTGTTCAATCTTCGGTATAAATGTGTGATCTGTATTCAACAGGTTGATCCACATCAGCCAATACCAAACATGTAGGGTTTCCTTTATGTTTTGGTACCGTAAAAAAATTCCAAACATTTTCTATTTTTGATATATGCGCCGCGGCGCCATTTTGTGGGACCAATAACTTTTTTTGTACTCGCACCTATGGGCTTGAGTGAGGTGCATTTTTTTTGTGCTGAAGTGCACATTTTGTTGCTACCAGTTTGGAATACATGCAACTTTTTTGATTACATTTATTCCAATTTTTAGGGACGTGATGTGACCAAACAAACGCAATTTTGACGTTTGGCATTTTTTTTCTTCTCCGCCATTCAGTGTACGGGATAAATGATGTTATTCTTTAATAGATCGGAATTTTTCAGACACGGCAATACCAAATATGGGGAACTTTTTTGTTATTTAACTTGTAAAATGTAAAAATGGGGGGGATTTGAACTTTTAATTTTTTTTTACACTTTAAAACATTTTTTTTTTTAACTTGGAGTCCCCCTAGGGTGCTTCACCACTAGGGGGCGCGATCATTTCTACAGCCTAATGCATTGTATATACAATGCACTAGGACAGTGTTTCTCAACTCCAGTCCTCAAGGCCTACCAACGGGTCATGTTTTCAGGATTTCCTTAGCATTGCACAGGTGATGTAATTATGCTGCACAGGTGATATAATTATTGTCAGTGCATTCAGTGGGAGATCCTGAAAACATGACCTGTTGGTGGGTCCTGGGGACTGGAGTTGGGAAACAATGCATTAGGATGTACAAAGATGGCGGTTTCCCCACTTCCTGTCTAGGACGGAAGTAAGGAAATCCAAAACATGGTGGCGATGGAAACCTTCACAAGGCTTCCAGCTGCCATGTTAAGCGATTGAGAGCCTGGGATTTTGCCGCGGGTGTCCCACTGAAAGTGAGGAACGTTGCGCGGCACTATTTCTCATTGATTTAGATGCCGCGGCCATCTTTTATTTTTTTTCCCTGTACTTGATGTGTATTTTGTCATTTAGGGGAGCAAGAACCCTGAAACGGCGCTCTATGGATTGGGGACTCCACATTTTGAAGAAGACCTGATAATGCCAAGTCATGTTTCAAGGCTCAGACGTCAGTCACTGCCAACAGGTGGCAGTAGAGCGTCAGCAAATTACAAATTAGAGGGTTTTGGGCACATTTTGATCAAATTATGTGAAAGTCTTTTGCGCTGTAGGAATGAGTGTGGTGACTGCCTCCATCTTGGTTGTGCTGCTTCCTACCTGTCCAAGGCTGGTTTTATCTATGGTTCCTATCTATCTTTAGTTTGTTAGGCTCATGAGGTAGCCAATTGTGTAACGCATGGAGGGACAGGCTCAGTGGCGCGTACATTTTTATTTCAGGTCACACCTTTAACCACATCCTAGGCACAGGGACACCACCAGGGCAATACTGGCAGTTCTCATCAGGGGGCCTGATCACATTTTGAACAAAAATTGGTCTCACTGATATAGTGTAAGATAGGAACGGGTAATGGTCGGGAGGGCCCATGTGCTTTGTCTATATGGGGCCCTGAAATTACTGATGGTCGACCTACCTAGGCATACAGTGGCATACATCCCCCATCGTGCCCCCTGTAAAGGAAAGCGTAGTCTGGACAGGGACAGCGGAACTGTCCTGCGGCTTCAGGGCAAGGAGGTAAGTCTTCTTTTGGACAGGTACACCGTGAGGTCACCTTGTCGTGGTCGGTGAGTTCACACAGTCTAACCCCTGAAAAGGCCTAAATGACGCAGCTACATTCTTTACTTTTTGCCTCCCTGAGTTTCACCAGTCGTAACTTTCTCATTTTTTCTATGACGCAGTTGTATGAGAACTTGTTTTATGTGGGAGGAATTGAATTTTTTGGGGGGAGTAGTTTAAGATTACACATAAATTAGTGCGAAAATATTTTGTAAAAGAAAAATTTGCTGCAGGATTATAAAAAAGAGCGATTTTCCTCAGATGTCTTTTTGAATTATTTTTTACACCATTCACATCTCACACTCAAGAACCTGTTACATTAATGCTACAGAGTATTCCGGTTGTGTGGATACCTATAAGTGTAGGGTTTTTTGTTTAGTGTAATATGACCTTGTGTAATACTTAGCTTTGCCTGTGGTGGCGCTGCAGGGAAACTAAACACTCATTGATGTGAATGGACACTGTGTAATACCTAGACTTGCCTGTGGTGGCGCTACAGGAAAATGAAACACTGATGTGAATGGACACCGTGTAATACTTAGCTTTGCCTGTAGTGACGCTGCAAAGAAATGAGACACTCATTGATGTGACTGGATGCCGTGTAATACCTACACTTGCCTGTGGTGGCGCTGCAGGGAAATTTAACACTTATTGATGTGAATGGACACCATGTAATACTTAGCTTTGCCTGTGGTGGCGCTGCAGGGAAATGAAACACGGATGTGAATGGACACCGTGTAATACCTAGACTTGCCTGTGGTGGCGCTGCAGGGAAATGAGACACTCATTGATGTGAATGGACACCATGTAATACTTAGCCTTGCCTATGGTGGCGCTGCAGGGAAATGAGACACTCATTGATGAGAATGGACACCGTGTAATACTTAGCCTTGCCTATGGTGGCGCTGCAGGGAAATTAAACACTGACAAGTTTCCCCAAAGATGATCTCTGATGACACTTTATAATCTGCTTATAACCAAGGGATCCTTTTATCATCTTGGCAAGAGGCGTAACTTCAAGCTCTTGGGCCCTAGTGAAATGGGCCCCCCCAGTTACCATGTAGCATGTGCAATACTGTTTTTTTTCTTATGTGGCAGGTGGGCTTTTGGGCCCTCTCACGCTGCAGGGCCCGGTAGCGACTGCTACCTCTGCACCCCCTGTAGCTACGCCCCTGATCTTGGGATTGTTTAAAGTGGAGAACCCCTTTAAGTTTCTAATATGGGTAAGTCTATACGTAATACGAGCAGTCCTCGATGTCTATGACGCGTGTTCTTCGTCGCCCCCTTTCATTCCCAAATCAACTTCTGTGTTCTTTCCAAAATTTCTCATAATTCTTAAAATTTCAAAGATTTCACAAAAGCATCTGCTGCGATTAGTGAGAACTATGAGTCACTGTGGGGGGCGCTGCTGTCCTCGGAGTCGTGCCTGTCATTGTTTTCGGAGCGATGCTGAGCTTGCAGCCTCCACACTTGCTGGGCTGAGTGGCGGGCTGGCCGGTGACGTCGCCGCTCCCACACCATACGTCTCCAGCTGTCGGGGGGGGGGGGGAGGTAGGTGGCATCGTGAGTGACGTCGTGCACCAGCCCCCCTCAGATCTCACCCCCCAGAGACGCCTCTTACAAGATTTCCCCTTTTACTTGTATCACAGGAACAGAGACGACAATGCGCGGCAGAGGAGAACAATGCAGAGCGCACCACACACAATGGAGGAAGAGGAACAATGCGTTACCAACAAAACAGATGTGTCTGGGGGGATCTCTGTGTCTGGGAAAGCTGGGCGGTATTAAATACGATCACCGAGATAATTACAACCAGAGTTATCACTCCTGAATGACAAGTCTGACTAATGATCCCTTGACAGGACAGAGCATTTTATAAGGCTATGTTCACATGGCTGATTTTGACGCTGTTTTTGGAGCTTCCAAAATGGCCCCAGATTATTCTCATTGATTCCTATGTAAAACAGAGTTAACGTTCACACACGACGAGGTCTTGACGCGCGTCGATGGAGGCATCGATGGAGAGTTCAAAACCTTATGGCGTTTTTAGACGCATTTTTTGGAGCATTTTTCCGCGCGGTTTTTGCCCTGGCTATTACTTTGTATGGGTGAAAACAGTGTTGAATAACGTGTCAAAAACGCGCCGAGAAACGCGTCTAAAACCTCTTCTAAAGAAGCGCATTTCAGGCGAGGTTTTGATGTTGTTTTGGGCACTGAAAAATCAGCGTCCAAACAGCATTCAAAAAGCTGTGTGAACATACCCCCAACTGAGTTGGCTGCAGAGGAGTCTGGGAAAGCTGGATGAGCACCCTTCTGCGCCTCAGTACAGCTCCCGTGCTGCTTGTCACCCAGCTTTTCTACAGACTGAATTATACATTCATATCACAGGGAATAAATGTGTGGGTT
Organism: Phyllomedusa bahiana; assembly: GCA_025379985.1. Lineage (NCBI taxonomy): Eukaryota > Metazoa > Chordata > Amphibia > Anura > Hylidae > Phyllomedusa > Phyllomedusa bahiana. The sequence goes on from JAODAL010023211.1 coordinate 61,511, forward strand.
TTAACCCCTATTTTTTTGTCATGTTCGTTTTTCCTTCCTGTCTTCCCCGAGCCATAACTTTTTTATTCTTCCACCTACAAGGAAACCCGGAGTGGCTCAAGGCAGATTTCAGCCGTCTATACTTTTGTATTTGTCATCACGTAAATGGTGCAAAAAAGTGACACGCACACGCTGAAAAATACTTGAGTAAAATCAGCGTCGTCTGAACGACAATCGTGTCTTTACACTGCTCTAAACGACAGCTGTACTAGAGCAGTGTCTGACGCTGATTTCAGTGCGAAATACATATAAAAATAAGCGTCAAGAAACTGTGTGTGAACCTCCCCTTCATACTCACAGACCACCTTACCCAGAGCACAGCAGCGGCTCCAGCTCTGGGGGAACCATTGTCCATGTATGACATGGTAATCCATTAGGTGTTATATAGACCACATAGTCACCAGAAGTATAGCGCCCAAGTGTCCTTCTTTTTAACCTAGTCCCTATTTATCCCTTACCTGTCCCTCTTTTTTGACCCTAGTCCCTCTTCCTTAAATGTCCCTCTTTTTGACCCTAGTCACTCTTTATTCCTTAAATGTCCCTCTTTTTGACCTATTCCTTAAATGTCCCTCTTTTCTACTCTAGTCCCTCTTTATTCCTTAAATGTTCCTCTTTTCTACTCTAGTCCCTCTTTATTCCTTAAATGTCCCTCTTTTCTACTCTAGTCCCTCTTTATTCCTCAAATGTCCTCTTTTTGCTCTAGCCCTCTCTATTATTATCCTTAATTGTCCCTCTTTTGTACTCCTAGTCCCCTCTTATTCCTTAAACTGTCCCTCTTTCTACTCTAGTCCCTCTTTTCTTAAATGTTCCTCATTTTCTACTCTAGTCCTCTTTATTCCTTAAATGTCCCACTTGTTTTACTCATGTCCCTCTTTAATCCTTAAAATGTCCCTCTTTTTTACTCTAGTCCCTCTTTATTCCTTAAATGTCCCTCTTTTTGACCTAGGTCCCTCTTTATTCCTTAAATGTCCCTCTTTTTTACTCTAGTCCCTCTTTATTCCTTAAATGTCCCTCTTTTTGACCTATTCCTTAAATGTCCCTCTTTTCTACTCTAGTCCCTCTTTATTCCTTAAATGTCCCTCTTTTTTTACCCTAGTCCCTCTTTATTCCTTAAAGGTCCCTCTTTTTTACCTCAGTCCCTCTTTATTCCTTAAATGTCCCTCTTTTCTACTCTAGTCCCTCTTTATTCCTTAAATGTCCCTCTTTTCTACTCTAGTCCCTCTTTGTTCATTAAACCGTCCTTCTTTTTGGCCCTAGTCCCTCTTTATTCCTAAACTGTCCTTCTTTTTGGCCCTAGTCCCTCTTTATTCCTTAAAGGTCCTTCTTTTCTACTCTAGTCCCTCTTTATTCCTTAAACGTCCCTCTTTTCGGCCCTAGTCCCCCCCCCCCCCCCTTTTTTTACCCCACCCACTTTTTTCCTTAAATGTATTTTTTTTAAAGTGGTTAAACACATACATAAAATTACTGGGGCAAACAACGAGTTATGTTGACAACAAATCTCCCGGGAGTAATACACAAAACCATACACAATATTCTGTAATAAAAGTAAACAGCTAAAAGCATTTTTCCAAAAAGGGACAGCACACACAAACACAAA